>JXTC01000003.1:1134386-1222014 GCA_002914845.1 Trema orientale
AAGCTTTAGACAAAACACTACAAGATTTAAAAAACAATTTTGACAAACTTTTTGGCGGAATGACAATTATATTAGGTGATGATTTTCGGCAAATTCTACCTGTTATCCCTGCTGGAACAAAAGAAGACATAATAAATGCAAGTATAAATAACTCTTACTTATGGCCACATTTCAAATTATTATCCCGAACGGAAAATATGAAATTAAAAAATCCAAATACCACAGAAAGTGAAAGAAATAAAATTTCAGAATTTTCAAAATGGATATTGAACGTTGGAAACGGTACTGTAGAAGGAATAAAAGATCCTGAAAATGAAGATATTACATGGATAAAAATACCAGAAAAATATATAATACAATATGAATCAAATCCAATCGAAAAAATTTCAAATCTGATATATGATGATTTTGTAAAAAACTTCGATAATATTGATTATATACGATATAGAGCAATAATAACTCCAAAAAATAAAATAGTTGACGATATAAATACATATATATTATCTTTAATACCTAACGAATCAAAAACTTATTATAGTTATGATAAAATAATAGCCTCAACTGAAAATATCGATGAACTTAACCTCTAATATCCCCAAGAATTTTTACATACTTTAAATTTTAATGGCATACCACTTCATAAATTAAATCTTAAAGTTGGAACTCTTATAATGTTATTACGAAATTTAAATTAATCAATGAGATTATGTAATGGAACAAGACTTATTATTACACAATTAACAAATAGAATCATAGAAAGTCAAATCATAAATTCAAATAGCGAAAATAAAAAGAATATACGTTCCAAGAATAGAAATAGTTATAAATGAGTCCAAATGGCCGTTTAGTTTAAAAAAGCGACAATTCCCTGTAAAAACCTGTTATGCAATGATAATAAATAAAAACCAGGGACAATCACTAAATAAAGTTGGCATTTATCTAGAAGATGAAATCTTTACACACGGTCAATTATATGTAGCCTTATCACGAGTAACAACCCCTAGAAACCTATATATATTAATAAATAAATCCATCAATAAATATCCAAATCACGTTAAAAATATAGTTTACAAAGAAATTTTACATAATATTATATAAGCATAAAATTTATATTATTAATTTATATATTAAAGTATGATCTCAATACAAATTTATTTATATATTTACAGACTTTTTATATATATAATTTCCGAATATTCTTAATATTATCTACATTTTACCAAATTTTTTTTGCTCTCACAGAAAAAAAAAAAAAAGAAAAGGAAGAGAAAAAATGGCAACGCCAATACGATCGCTGAAACCAAGCGAGATTTATGGAGCAATTGAAGTACGTATCAGCAGACTCTGGCACAATAACGACTACACAACAGGCCGCCTCATAAGTCTTGATTGTATTTTAGTTGATCATGAGGTAAAAAAAAGTAACATCAAATTACTTCATACCACACTTTCGTTCAGCTTAATATATAAAACATATACATCTTCTATCACTTAATCTTAACAAGACATTATATAATAACTAAACAATTTTTTGTAAAATACAGCACGAAGCAATCCACAGAACAATTAGAGCTCGAGATGCAGATCATATCTTGTAACAAATTACAGAAGGAGAAATATATCAAGTCAGCAACTTTAATGTCGCACCAAATAAACCAAAGTACAAAATTATTCCCTACATTGCAATGTTGCAATTCGCTAGAGCAACATCCTTTACTCCAATAACAACACCAACAACAAACATCCCAATGTACAAATTTTATTTCGTAGACTTTAATCATCTACCTTCAAGAACTGATGTCCACGGCATATATATTAGGTATTATTAGTCATAATACTATCTTACTACGAATACAAATATTTATCAGTATACATTTAAATTTTTTCATATCAATTTTCTTCCTTTTTATCAGATGTAACAAGAATGCTAACAGAAATATAGGACCTGGAAGAAAATAACGTCAAAGAAAAAATGACGCCAAGACGAACACTGACAATACAAAATATCAGGTAATTAATTCATTTAACATCAAAATTTATATATTCAAAAACATTTTATACTTTACTTTAATCATACTTTAATATCATCTTATTTCAATTACAGGAGTGAGAAGCTTCAAATCATCTTATGGGGAGAAACAGCGAAAAAATTTAATACTAATACGATAAAAACTGTAGAAGAACTGGTCATAACTATCTTTATATCTATGACAATAAAGCAGTATCTAGGTAACTAATAATCCTCTTTTATACCTATATATAAAAATATTCGTACATTCTATTTATTTACTAATTAACATGAATTTTTATATCAAACAGAAAATATCTATGCTGCAAGTACAGGTGCATCGATATATTATATAAACATAAACCTACCTGAAACTAATGCACTAAAAATAAGGTAATAATCACTTTGTATATCTTCTTTCATTATAAAACAAAAAAAATAGCATGCTTTATTTATCTTTATTAAACATTACCATTCTTCTTTTTTCCCTCTTTTTACCAACATCTTATTCAGGTTTCAGCACACAATACAATATCTTGAATTCCTCCCAGCTCCTGTTCCAAAAGAAATCCAACCACCGGAGCAACAAAAATTACAAAATAGAAAAACAACTGCAGAACTAAATCAGCTAGATCAATTAGCACAACAGGTTAACATAAATATGATAACATTAACAAAAATATCACTATATATTATAATTTAAACTAACATCAATTTTTTTTATCCTTAGGGAATGAAATTTATAGTAAAAGCGACAATATACAAATTCGAGACACACTAAGGCTAGTATTATAATTCTTGCCCACAACGCTCTAGACAAGTACGAGAAACAGGGAGCGGATGGTGGTGTGACACGCACAGTCATTTTACATCAACTCCAATTCTATGGTACAAAACACGACTGAATAATTTCTATTAATATTTTCCAAATTAATTTAGATATAAGAGAGACTACAACTTCACTTACACAAGAAACAAAAATATGGTTTATATTATTAGTCATTAATTAAAATATTATTTCTTCATTATACTAAAATTTTTTTGCCACCTCACTATTCCAATAGGTATAAATTAAACACAAGAATCGAGGACGAAACAGGACGAAACAGGATTCACAGTCATAACCATATTCGGAAAAGCAGCTTAGGTTCTTATTAAAAAGCCGTGCACAGTATTGACAATACAAGAGGGCTATACTGATCCAACAACACTGCCACCAATAATCGAACAATTATGCGGGCAAAAAAAAATATTTCAGGTTTACTTCAGAACCAGGGGAGCATTAATTGATATAATAGTATCAAAAATATTCGATGACGATGAATCAACTCCACTACCTCTTCCAGCGCCGCCAACCATCCCTGAAACAGAAATAATACCGGCCCTACCTCTTGATTCAAAAACACCTGGTCCAAAAAAAATAACAGAAAAGTAAGAAACAATCATTAATTCATATTCAATTTAATAAAAAACAAAACATATTATCTATTATTTAACTAATAATATATTTTTTCACGTTTAGATCAGAAGCAATATCAACTGAGGCATCAAAAAAATAAAAATCAATCAGGTACCTAATTTATTTATACTTATCAATAAATACTTCATATCCTAACAACAAAAAATTTACTATTTTCCTTCTTCTCTAATTATAATTTAATTTAATTTTTGTTCTTACATTATGTTTTTTTCCCCTGTAATTGCAGCAAAGGAGAACAGCAAAAGAAAGGAAAACAAAAGTTGTAAAATAAATCATCACTCTACTTTATAATATTAACGTTTTGTAACACTCTAAAAACTATTTTCCTATACCTTAGACAAATATTATCCTATTGTTAAATATTATAAACTATTGTAAGTAATATGACAAAAACTTTATTACCAATTTACTATACTCTATATTTAATCCGCCGCAAAAACGGAGGCATCCGCAGCTAAAGCGCGGGCACCAACGCTCGTTTCTTTCTAATCCCTTTTACAAAGGAACATATTATCTTTATCTCAAAAAAAAAAAAAAAGGAACACATTATCCAGCTGTATATATATTCTAAGCTATTCGGCTGTAATTTCTTTTTTTCCTTGACAATATGATGAGATTTTTTTTTTTTTTGGTTAGTGTTAACATCATTTTTTTTTTCAATTTTCAATTTTATTGTTTGACACATAAATTATACTAAAATATCTCTATTCTGGTAATAGTATAAAATATAATTAAATTTACATATCAAACAATAAGATTACATGAGAAGTGACAATACAGTAGATTAGCATTCTTCGTGAAAATTTGGTTATAATCAGGGACAAGGACAGAGGCACAACTTAGGTAGGTGAGGCTTGAGTCCCACTCAGATTTTTATTTCCTTTACAAAAGCCTAGTTGATTGTATGTATTTATAATTTTTTTTTTAGCTTAAATCATATACAAACCCCACTAAAAAATAAACAAAATTAAAAACAACCCCCACAAAATAGACAAAATAATAATCCTGGCTCTGTACTTTGTTATAACTGTTTTCAATAATCGTTTTTGATTGAGTTCAAGCCTTAGTAATATGTGCATGTGTTATTTTCCTTTAAATTTGTAGTAAGTGGTGGTCATTAGTTAAGTCCCACTTAAAAAAAAAAATAATAATCGTTTTTGATTACCATCATTTTAATGACTAATAAATAACAACATTAAATAATTAACAATAATTATCAAAATGGTTTCGGTAAAGAAAAGAATTCACAGATATTCTACACAAATACCAATTATATGTCAAAAACTTTTAGTTAATAGATCAATTTATTAAGTTGATTTTCTTTATATGCATGCATATACTATACACGTATAAATTTTTGTTGTTGTGCATCCAAAAAAAAAAGAAAAAAACAGGTTGTTGCTCTACAATTATGTGAGGAAAAGTAAGAAGAAAAAAAAAAAGCATTTCCAATGCAATATTATTTCATTGTATTAATGTTGTAATTTAGTATTAGCACAAAATTTCTCGTCAAATGAAATACTACTAGTTGTGTCAAATTTGACATATATTATAATTGGTCTCATATTTAACGCACTTCAAGTATAGCATAACGTTATAATTTTAAAATATTAAAATCCACACATTCTAATACTCTATCGTTTACTCAAACATTTTTCAATGCTCAATTAATACATTTTTTCTTTTAAAAATCCACCATTTACAAAATTAACTTACTAGTTACAAAATAAAAAGTTAAAAATAGTATTTTAAATCGGAGTATAAATTTAAATTTGGTGTAAAATTGTAAAATTTACCAATTTACTATTTTTTTGTCAAATATAACACAAACAATAGTATTTGTATTGGAGATAATCTAAGTAGGAAAGTTTTCTATTTTTATTTCATTCGATTAATACTTTTTTTAGTCCCTAAAAATAATCTAAATTTTATTTTAGTCCCTGACATTAGATAACTTTAAATTCTATTATCCTAACTTCCTAAGTGCCCCCAATGGTCCTTGATTTATGAGCAAACAAAAGCTTTTGCATTTATGAGCGAACATTTTATTACCAAACAGGGATCAAAACTGAGGGGAGGGAAAAAAAAAAAAGAAAATTATTATTAAAATAGCCTATGGTTTAAAAAAGATATGGATAAAAACTTTGCATTTCCGGAAATTCAAAATAAGTTTTTTTTTATTTAAGACAAATTATCACTAAAATACCCTATATTTTAAAAAAATGTGAAAGAAAACTTTGTGTTTTCAGAAATTCAAAATAAGTACTTTCTATTTAAGGAAAATTATCACTAAAATACCATCTATTTTAAAAAGTATGAAAAAATCCTTATATTATTAAAAATTCAAAATAAATACCTTTTATTTGAATGACCATATTAATTATTACCTTTGACTTTCAAAAAGTCAGTAACATTAACATTCTACCCCTTATTATATTAACTTAAGGCACACGTTACACTTAAAAATAAAGAGAGTAAAATTAACATTCTACCCCTTATTATATTAACTTAAGGCACACGTTACACTTAAAAATAAAGAGAGAAAGAATACATATGGTCTAAAACTTCTTTAAAAAAAAAACTCTTCCATCTATAGTTGCAACACAAATCCAGAAAAAAAAATCTAAAATTTTCTAAATTTTTTTTCACTTTTGTCACTTTCGAAATTTCCAAAAATTTTAGTTTTTATTTTTTTTTATTTTCTGGATTTGTGTTGCAATTATGGAGATGGAGTTTTTTTTTTGGTCACTTTCGAAATTTCTCAAAATATTATAATTTTTTTTTTTTGGATTTGTGTTACAACTATAAAGGCCATAGTTTTTTTTAAAGAGATTTCATGTGTATTCTCTCTCTTTTTATTTTTAAGTGCGGTGTGTGATTTAAATTAATATGATAAGAGGTAAAATGTTAATTTTATATTTTTTTGAAGTCTTTGACCAATCAAAAATAGAAATAATATGATAATTCAAATAGAAGGCATTTATTTTGAATTTTTAATAATATAAGGGTTTTTTCACACTTTTTTAAAATAAAAGGTATTTTAGTGGTAATTTCTCTAAAATAGAAAGTACTTATTCTGAATTTCCGAAAACACAAATTTTTTTTCACATTTGTTAAAAACAGGGGGTATTTTAGTGAGAATTCTCCCCCCCCCCCCCCCAAAAAAAACCCATTAGTCAAGATAACAAAATGTGATAATTGATGGTAAACGTCATTTGAGGGGCTAATTTATGATATTTTGAAACATAAAGACCAACATGAAACTTGTCTCTTTTATGCAAGGACTCAAAATAGGATTAGTTCTTAATTTCTTATTTACTTCCCCAGAAAGGAGTCGAAATGAGGCAACTTTTCTAAGGTCTAGACCAGAGCAATCAAACCAACAATCAATCAAAGATGGAGAAATGTACAAGCCCTTGTGAAAGAAGAAAGATAGATGATCAAATGACGCGTATAAAGTTGTAAATTTGGATCCTTTCTACTCCTTTCTGGGGAAGTAAAAAAGAATTAATTCTATTTTGAGTCCTTGCGAACAAACACAAGTTTATTTTGGTCCTTATGTTTCAAAATATCATAAAGTAGCCCCTCAAATTATGTTTTCCATCAAATATCACATGGTGTTGATATTTTGACTAATGGGTTTTTTCAGTTCAGTTTTTTTTTTTTTTTTGTTTTTGTTTTTCTTTGTTTTTTTTTTTTCCCTATATTGCAGTGTATCAAGTTCTTTGTACTCCTGTCTACTGGGGATAGCTTAATGGATGTGGTGAGGTGGAGATTATGAGTATCAAGTTCTTTGTACTCCTGTCCACTGAGGATAGCTTAATGGATGTGGTGAGGTGGAGATTAGGAATTAGGTCGAGAGTTCAAATCTAAGGGTACGTGAGTTATTTTCTTTTATTTTATAATAAATGGTAGTCATTAGTTAAGTACCAATTTAAAAAAAAAAATTCTTTGTACTCTTAGTTTTTCAATTACCATTCATTTTGATCTGACGACCCAGAAAATATCCCTACCCAGTAGGGACAAAAGACAGAGTCCTTCAGTAGCTTTTTCCAAAAACTTTACATTATATTGTCCTAACTTCCTAAGTTCCCCCTAATGATCCTTGATTATGAACAAATAAAACTAAAAGCACCCATTAGTCAAAATATCAACAAAATGTTATATTTGATGGTAAACATAATTTGAGGGGCTATTTTATGATATTTTGAAACATAAAGACCAAAATGAAACTTGTGCTTTTTTGCAAGGACTCAAAATAGAATTAATTCTCATGTACTTCCCCAGAAAGGAGTCAGAAACTTTACATCTTTATATATGCGTCATTTTGATCATCCATCTTCCACAAAAGGCTTGTACATTTTCTCCATCTTCGATTGATTGTTGGTTTGGTTGCTCTGGTCTAGACTCTAGAAATTCACAGAAAAAGAAGTGCCCCATTTCCCGCCATGGCTTACATCCCACCTCATAAACGACATTCGAAGGGGCCGGGAGGGCCTTCTTCACTGAGTCCAGAGCTGCTTTCTCCTCTCTTCAACAAAAATATCAAATTCAGGTCTCCCAGAACTAATAATGCCCACCTCAAGAGTGGGAAGATCGTTTATGCAGACAAGGCTATCTCCAAATTTTTGGTTGTTGGTTTGGATGATGATAACCAGCTTCCAGCTTCAGTTCATCTACAACCTGTTTCCCTGGAATCCCATGAGCGCAAAGTTGGTGAAAAGCCTCTTGCTTTGATCAACACTCAACGTAAGTCACTCTTTTTCCTATTTATTATTATTTTTTTTCTAATTTCGATAATGGGTTTAAGATAATATCTCTGCTTTACTATTGATTTTTTTTTTCCCCCCAATAGAAAGTGAGAGCTTTTTGAGAAACCCATGGGATTACATAGTAGAAAACGTGTTGGAAGACCTAGTTTCTTCTTATGAAGATGTCAGGACCGAAATGGCGGAGTCCCCGGACCTCGAAGAAGTGAGGCCAACTTTGGTTGCTCGATTTGGCGAAATTCGTTTTCGTGGGTTAGTGTCTATTTATATATTTTTTTATTTTTTTAATTTACCAGAAAATTTAATCTAAATTTTGTTTTGGGAAATTATGTGAAATACACCTTTTATTAAAACTATTTGCAAAATGGATTTTTCAATAGTTCAGCGAGCATGATCGAGTACACAATATTAAAGGGGTCTATTTTGCAAACGCTCATGTTTATTTGGGGTAAAAATATTTGGTCTTTAGTTAATACCTTTACACAACTCAGAAATATTTGTTCAGGAGGCCTTCACTTGATGAAGAATCTGTTTCTGAAAACACTCTGAGACAGTTGAAAAGGTCATTTTACACAAATGTTCCTGATTCATATATGGAATACATACTAAAGGAAGGTGCTCCAAAAATTGGTGTTGAATTTGAAGAGGAGAAAGATGTATACCATGTGAAGGTATTTATTCTGCTCAACATTATTTCCCTCAATTATGAATTAACTGCCTATCGAATTTGTCGACGTGTTATCGTTTTTCTTGTAGTTGTCTGACTCCACAAGACCAGATTCAACTATTTCTGTCAAATGTAGTGTACTGAAAGAACTTGGAAAGCTTCAGCTATACAAGGCAAGTTTTCACTACCTACCTACTTGATTGGTGAACATATATGACACTTAAAGCTCAATATGATACTTCTTTATAGCGTTAATGTTAATTTGTCACATTGAGTGTGTGATGTAAAGACGGCCATAAGAAAACAGGTTGATGACATTTAGTTCTCAATGAAGTCTGGCTATACAGACTTCATAGTCAATTATATATTGTTGTTCAGGACATTGAACTCGTTTGCCTGTATGTTCATCAATTTAAAATTCCTCATGTTTGTTATGGGGTCAGGTTTACTGAGGCTTATATTGAAAGCATATTTTCTTTTAGATTGAGCTCAACCAAGTACGTCACATGGTCATGGACATATCCTGCCTTGAAAAGAACATGGACCTGAGGCTGATGCTGTGCACCAAAAGAATTATCACTGCTCTGTCTGTAAGCTCCCTCTGTTTGATTGCAGTCTACAGATATACCCATAACCATTTGCTCGCACTCACCAATATAAAATTCAAAACTTTGGTTTCTTTTCTTCACCGAAGAATAAATATCACTTGTGTAGTTTTGTTTATTCTAGAGCCACATCTTGAACCAGCTCCCCAAGGGGAAAAAAAGGCTAAAACTTGATGGTAAAAGTATCTGGTAGATACCTGATGAACTCTAGCTTACCAGAATGATGCTGATTACTGCTAAATTCTCCGTGCTGTTCCAGGATGATGACATGAAATGCATTAGAGATTTGATTAATGGTGCTGTTCTAGATCCAGAAGTTAAGGGTGGACTGAGATGGCCTCTGGGGAAGGCAGCTTGTGGAGATAAATTTAATGTGGTTGGAGTTTGGCATACAACAGTCAAGTCTTACAAAAATTCATCGATGAGGCTGAAGGTCAGAGATGCTGATCGATTTGATTTTAGAACTTCAACTGGGGAAGCTTCCAGGGAGATTATAATAAAGCTGAAAGGAGTCGCTTCAAAATTGCAGGTATATACTATTGTGGCTAATGTAGATTTTAGGAGTCTGCAGAACATAGTTTCTGTTATCTGTTATGTTCTCTTTTGGTAATTTCTTCATTTTTTAAGATCCATGAACCGAATTTCTTTGGATATTCAGGAACAGCAGGTTGATTTGAATCTCATTAATGAGATGCTTAAGGACGACTTGAAGGTTTTGTGGAACAACTTCTTCCGCTGTGAACCATTTCTAACATGATATTATTGCATGATGTAAACTTCTCTCTTTGTTACTTTGTAACGTACTCTTTACCGGCCCTAGTGAATTTTCTTTGAATCTTTTACTTCTATTTTATTTCTTAATCTCACAAATGTACAAGTAGAAATACTGTACTCGATCTTCACACTAGTTAAAAGACGCACATATACACAAAAGTTGACTTAAAGCGTCTTAAAAATGCCCCTTGGGGAGTTTACAAAACCTCACCTCTCTGACCATTAAAATGACGGAATTTACATGAATTGGTCTCTGAGGAGAAGTTAATGAAAGCTTATACCTATACCCACTCCACACCCCCCCCCCCCAACAAAAAAAAAAGAACTTTTTTTTTTAATTTTTTATTTGACAGTTTCTGGTCCCAACTTGATTTTCTTGTGCCAAAGACTGTTTGGGCAGTGATGGTCTAGAAGGATGTATTCACATTCTCAAAAGGTTTAACCTGTGGTACTTGTGATCCTGTACTGGACACTCCAAATAAGATGGTTTAAATTCCTAATCCAAACAGACGAATCTCTCTCCTGTACTAACACACTAACAAGTAAAACGTCACACATGGATCCAACACCTTGCTGATTCAACTCCAGTCTCCATGGCCGGGATTGTCATGCTGTAATCACTTCCAAGGAGGGAGACGCAGCTGTTGTTGATGAAGTACTCGATGGCCCTTGCTTTCTTTTCTTCATACGCTGTAAAGAAAAATGATGAAACAAAGTATTTCTCAGCACCACATGTTCTCTACCACTTTACAAATAGACAAAATGCTCAACATAACCGTATAATATGTTGCGCAAACATATCATATCTTTTCCGGTTATGTGAGTATAATTAGCTTAAAGTTAAGAAGGAATGAGGCTAATTTACACATATATAGTTTTTTGTCAACTTAATTCCAGTGACCAAACCTTGTACTCATGGGTGTTCCTCCAGGCCTTGTCCAACTCATTAACGACGATGTCAATACTTGGACGATCTTGGCTTGATTTGGCAACGCAGAGTACAGCAATAGAAAGGATGGATTTGAAATCAGCCTTATTGATCTTCCCTTTGAGCCTTGGGTCTTCGAAATCCTCTAATGGACGATTCCCCAAACTCACATCCCTTGCCTGCACAAAAATTTTGAATGATATTATTTGAACATTTTCTTTCTCTCAACCTCTACAAACGAGCAGTACCATAACTGTTAGCTCTTCATATACCTTCCTTGTCAATTGGTCACTAGCATCGAGATTGAGCTCGATAACTTTCTGTCCTGACAAAATTTGGAGACAAACGATCCCAAAACTGTAGATATCACTGGCACAAGTTAACTTGGCGTTGCTCATATATTCAGGGTCCATATAACCTATGGTTCCTCTAACATCAGTGAATACTTTGCTCTCTTCCATGTTCAACATCTTTGCCAACCCAAAATCGGAGAGCTTCGGTTCCAATTCCTCAGTCAAAAGGATGTTCGTAAGCTTTTGAAACATCAAGCAAACATAAAAACATCTTAGTTTAAGTCGAATTTCCTTCTCTCCAGAACTATGTTGACCAAGAAAATTAGCACATATTAAGTTGTAATTACCTTAATATCTCTATGAACAATACACCCATCTATGAAACGATGGAGATACCTGAGCGCAACTGCGCAATCTCTTAGAATCTTTACTCGTTTATCCCACGTCAAACTCGTGTCTTTTTCTGGATCAGAGTCAAAATACACATTAAACAAATAAAAGAATTTGGTAAAAAAATGTTTATATACTGTCGGAAAATATTAAAGCATTCTGTGAGTACCATGCACTAATAAAACTATAGGTATCATATGCAAATTTTGTGATAAGTGAGTACATTTATTAGTGTATAGAACCAAGACCATAGGTATTCCACAACATTGCTTAGCAACATTGTTCATAAAACCATATCCTATCCTGGTCTAGATAGCATGATCCCTCAAGTGAAGGACCATGCATAGAGGACTCAAGTAACATTATGTAAACAGTACCAGACCCTAAATCATAGAATAAGGTTAAATTATACGTACTTAGAAGTTGTTGTGCAAGATTGCCTCCTGAACAATACTCATAGACAAGATAATGGCAGTCGTCTTCCATGCAGAAACCAAAGAGGCAAACAAGGTTAGGGTGGCGAATCCTCGAAAGACCTTGGACTTCACGGTGAAAAGAATCGGACTGATTGTTTGGGTATATGTGCTTGATGGCCACGGCTTGGCCACTGGGCAAAACGCCTTTGTAGACCTGCCCTGCACTTCCTCTTCCCAGGCTCTTCCTTTCGTTCCCGTAATTAATGGCGTTCTCTATCTCAGCCATTGAGAATCTATAGAGGCCCGACCAAGAAGTAACGTTCTGATTTGATTTACCCCTTTTGAGAGTTATCTTCTTCTTGCCCACATATTTTATCAGCATTATGATCAATAGGATTGTGGTTACTGCTACCAGGATTGCTACTACTACTTGCGCCAAAGCATCTGATCACGCTAAAAAGATTTATATGAGTATGTTTATTCCATTACAAATTAGTCATAACATGGCTTTAATTGCAAGTTGTAATTGTAGTTCACTCACATTTGATCTTGACATAATCTGGATCTGTACAGAGCAAAGCCCAAAAAAAAAAAAAAAAAAACAGAACAGAGTCAGAGAATTGAAAGCAGGGAGTAACAATTCGAGATTCATGTAATTAATGTAGGCATTAAATCACAACAAAAGTCTCCTTATAAGTCCCTAGCCTAGATTTTAAAATGAAGTTACAAACTTTACAAATTATTATTATCTTTCTCCATGAGTAAGTACTTGAATTTAAGGCTTTTTATTAATTAGAAAGTGTGATTACCATCAAGTTATGTCTGCAACCACAATCACATGATATTTTAATGCTAAAATGAGACTTCTGCAATAACATAAAAACCAAACATAAAATTAATCCTTATATCTATCAATGTAGAGATATTTTCTTACCAAGCTTGTCCAACATAAGCAGACACCGAAAGAAATCATCAGTCCGCGAGCGATTGTCCAATGTCGCCGCCAAAATAGAGACGACGGATGCGACTGCGCACATGGCTTCCTCGTTCTTCTTATCACTGTCCTCTCCGGATTTGGACAGTAGCTCATCCCTCAGGCTCAACAGCGCCCCCGTACATTTGGAACAGACACCATTAAAATCGTCGAAAGAAGTGTTACATACGCTGACAGCATTTTGATACGCCTTGCCTTGCTTTATTACGTCTTGCATGGTTAAGTTGGAGCAGTAACTAGTATTGCTGCCGTAGAAAAAGCCGCCGAAGCCGCAGTCGTTCGCATTCACCGATGGTTGCCGGGCGAAGGGGCCAGTGCAGTTATTCCAGGCGTCTTGCTCGATGAAGATTGTGGGGTCCTCTGGCGGCTGCGCGTTGTGTACTCGCAGGGCCAGGGCTTCGGACAAGGCCGTGAGAGCGTTTCGGCAGCAGAGAGTGGTGCGGATGCTGCCCCACTGCTCTATCGTCTCTTGGCTTCTTTTCATGCATTCTCCGGTTGGTTGGTATGGGTACGTGAAATTCAACACGCAAACCCCTGCATGCATGCATGAAATGGATAAGTGTGACAATTACCTTGGCGAAGCTACATGTATTTTGATCATTTAGTTTCTTAATGAAAATCATTGCCTATCTTTGGATGGAATGTTTGTCAAAAAAATGTGTCATATTCTGTGATGAGTAGTTTCATCCAAAAAGTTTACGAAATGTAATCAAGTGTGGAAGGTACTTGAGGCAATCTTTAAGTTTACGGATTACAATATGATCAATAGATTGGAATTAATGTCAAAATAGTGTAATTTTCAATTAATTCAAGACATGAGTGAACTTAACACATTAGTATATGGGCTCGTTTTGGGATAAAATTTACTTTAGATTTACTTTTTGCTTTAATAATGAAATAATAAGAGGAGCAATTATCACACCGATTGAGCTACCACAATTAGTCTAAGATTCTTAATAATATATGTGAGTGTGCCGGAAAGGAAGTGTTTAAATTCTAGTTAAGTCAATTTATGTATAAATTTAAAGAAAAAAAGAGAGAACAATTATCACTCAATAGTTACCGTGAGGTATGTATTATACTTTATAGCTTTGTATCACAAAAATAAAATAGGAATTTTTGTTTAGATAATTAAAGTAACCGATTAAAATTAGAAAGAATAAATTTCATTAAACTTTAGCTTAGCTTTCTATCAGAAATAGGAATAAAATAAGAAATGTTATTAGATATATAGTTAAAGTTAACTGGATAAAATCAGAAAGAATAAATTTTATTAAACTTTAAGATAGCTTCCCCAGTTTTGTTGCAACCTCTTTCCAAATAAAGAAAGTCCTTCAAAAACTGACGCACCATTGGAAATGACTACTTTTTCTTAAGGCAAAAAAAGCTATGCAAAACAGTCCTTAATTAGTTCAGCGAAGAGAAGATAAATAGATAAATTAATTCTCAAAAAAAAGAAAAAAAAAAGAAAAGGAAAACTAACAAGAGCATTTTACCGGACGATGTATCAATCGGGGGAGGAGAATCCATAGAAGAGCTGTGGACGAAAAAGATAGCAACCCAAAAGAAGGTTACTGCCAAGGAGCGGTAGTGTGTTTGTTCCATATCGGTTTTTTTTTTTTGTTCTGAATGATGATATTATAAGCCACTAGTATTGATCAGATATAGCCAGTCACGAGAAAGTATACACACACATATATATATAAATAAAATCTAGTTTCGTATTGAGATTTGACTAGTGAAAGAGTACTAGTAATAGGTAAGAATAGTAGCATTGGCCCATTTAGTCCGAAATTTTTAAGAGGGGAAAGTGGGACAACATATTTATAGTGGTTTCATTCCTTGTAGGCATCGAGCCGAATAGGCATATACAATTGCCTGATTAGTGTGGTTACAGCTTGATGTTTGGCTATACTCTTGTAATATCCGTGGTGTCGTTTGGCTTTACATTGTTCCACGCGCAAACTCCTACATTGATTTCTTCTCCGCAAATCTTAATTGGTCACTTGAAAGTTGTTTTTATAGATGATTGGTGACTAGGAAGTTGTTACTACCGTCTTATCTTCAATCGAATCATCGCATCACAATTCATCAGATCTATTAAGATATAATATCTTTTATTTATAATCTGCGTTTTGGATAACACTACATAATGCATTACGTAAACACGTAAGGGTATTTTTGGTACTTTTCCTGGATTTATGGTATATTACAGAGTTTAAATGTCAATTGTTTTCTACTTTTCTAATTAAAACCTTAGGGGGCTCTATGATATTTCCGGGAGCACTGTGGCTTATAGGAGTTTTTGCGATAATTTCTTGACAAATTGACATGGGTAGTACTAATTTGGAACAAAATGACTTTTTTAGCAGTCTTTTTCAAATTGACATTTCTCGTAGTATCACAAACTATATGACAAAGAGTCACACAATTTGTGACTATAAAATTATGACTTTTCTAAGATTAACAATAGTCACAAATTGTGTGATCATCTGTCACACAAAATCACAAAATACTAAAACATTACTAGAAAAATTATTTTTCAAATTACTCCTAAAAAAGTTATTTTTGTCAAAATTACTACTATTTATTTCAATTTCTCTAATTTCTCCAAGGAAGTTTACAAAAAAATGCGGGCCCAGAGTCCCAACAATTGATGAAATATCTGATGAACTAAAATTTTTCGAAAAATTTCAAATTTATCTAAAAACAAGTATTATTTTCTAGAATTTTTATTTATGAAAATAGCATTTTTTATATATTTTTGATAAGTAATATTTTTTTAAATAAATCAGGACTCTTCAAAACAAAAAAAAAAGAAAAAAATTCGGGATATTTCATATTTTCTTTTCTTTTCTTTTTTTTTTTGAAGAATTTGCCATAAAAATTCAAATTTACTCTTTCTTTCTTTCTAGAGGAAGTTTCTGTTTTGAGCCCAAAAGTAAAGCCCAAATCGATCAGGTCAGGCCCATTGGGAAGCCACTCGTCGTACTGTCGTTGGCATCCGAAGAGTGTCGTTTGGTTCCCTCTTAAGTAGTTAACAAAACTCAACACTGCGCACGTGGCCGTCCCCCCTGCTCTCTCTCCCTCGCTTAAAAATGGACTACGTTAGACAGTTCACTTCCACACGATGTGTTACTCTTATCCGTCAATCCCCACTCAACCAGAGCACCCTTTCCACTACACAAATCACCCTTTCGCGCCCTCATCCTCTTCTTCTTTCTTCTCTCTTTTAATGGGTATGTTTTCTTTATTTTCTTTATTTATTTATTTATTTTTTGCTATGGCAAAATGATTGAAACATTCGTGTCAATTCTTGATTTTCATATTAGACTCCAACCCAAGTTTTCGTTTGTTATATTGAGTTTATTCTTGGTACCATGCAGTTAATTTGGTCGTTTCTTGATTACTTAAGAGTAATTGAGTATCATTACTTATTGCTGATTCTGTTTTTACTATGTTTATTCCACTTTATTCAGGTCACATTTGATTTTGAGGCCAAAAAACACACTTGACTATGGCCATGGCTGCTGCTCGTTCAATCGGTTTGTCCATCCGAGATGAGAGTGTCACCAATGCTTGTGTCAGGTCTGGAGGACTCACAAATGGTGACCGGTTTCACCGGAGAAAGGCGGTTCATTTTCGCGTTGTTGTGAAACTCTGGCCTACTACCAAATGGTCTAGACACTTTCATTTGGACACTTCCGGTAGAGACTTTTGTGGTCTGGGGTTAAGGTTGTCAAGGGTTCTATTAAGCAGAACAGAGGAGATTTCTTCATCGTTTTCCATGAGTACTAGTAGTACTAATAAAGCTGAGGTAGTTACTGAAACATATGAGAAAAAGTGATTGCCTTTTAACATATTTCCCATTGTTTTGCTCATCATTATTATTATTCTTACTGTTGAAGGTGAGATGGGTGATGAAGCATCTGGTTCACAATGTATCACACGTTCTTAAAGAATGGAGGCAGTTACATTTGATGAAAATAATTGGTTTGTTGGCCTTCGCTTTCATGGTCATTCCATCAGCTAATGCTGTTGATGCTCTCAAAACTTGTGCCTGCTTACTGAAGGAATGCAGGTATCTCATTGAAATTTCTTCTGCTCATAATTGTATATCTATAATACATATATTGAATTACTTCATCTAGTTTGTTGAGAAAATGATGGCTAGTATGGATTCTTGTGTTCATTCTATTTTGCCATCACAAGGATTTAAAAGCAGCTTTGATTCGATATATTCGCATTTATCTGCCTGTTACTCAATGAGGTTGATTTTTATTTTGGTTATAATCTAGTAAAATTTGATTTCCAGAGGGTAAATAACATGAACTCGGATGCTTACACTTCGGAATAATTTCTTTTTGATTCAATTTTGGTGTTTTTGAGCTGATTACAGTAGACACTGATTAACTGTTCCTAAGTCTGTCCTTAATTCAATCACTAGAGCTTTTGTGTCAGGGTAGAACTTGCAAAGTGCATTGCGAACCCATCCTGTGCTGCCAATGTTGCTTGTCTTCAAACTTGCAACAATCGGCCTGATGAGACCGAATGCCAGGCTAGTTCTGCATCTTTCTCTTGATCACATTGTTGATTTTCTTGTATATATCGGCTAAGGTAATGTTTGGTCTCGTATTTTTCTTTCTTTTTCCTCCTTAAGCAGATTAAATGCGGTGACTTGTTCGAAAACAGTGTTGTGGACGAATTTAATGAATGCGCAGTGTCGCGAAAGAAGTGTGTGCCTAGGAAATCTGATGTTGGGGAATTTCCTATTCCTGACCCTGCTGTTCTTGTTAAAAGCTTTAATATTGCAGATTTTAGTGGGAAGTGGTTCATTTCAAGTGGCCTGAACCCTACCTTTGATACTTTTGATTGCCAACTGCATGAATTCCACACAGAATCCAACAAACTTGTTGGGAATCTATCTTGGAGAATAAGCACCCCAGATGGCGGCTTCTTCACTCGGTCAACTATGCAGAGATTTGTTCAGGATCCTCAGCAGCCTGGAATACTATACAATCATGACAATGAGTATCTTCACTATCAAGATGACTGGTAATTCATATATGTATCCGCTTCTCTTGATCAGTTGCAAAACACTCTATTTCTTCTCTTGTGATGAGTTTGGCAATGTAACGTTTACAGGTATATTCTGTCGTCCAAGATAGAAAACAAGCCAGATGACTACATATTTGTATACTATCGTGGCCGGAATGACGCATGGGATGGCTATGGAGGTGCTGTTGTTTATACAAGAAGTTCAACTTTGCCGGAAAGTATTGTTCCTGAACTTGAAAGAGCGGCTAAGAGCGTGGGCCGGGACTTTAGCAAGTTCATCAGAACAGATAATACTTGTGGACCTGAGCCTCCTCTTGTAGAGAGGCTAGAGAAGAAGATAGAAGAAGGGGAGAGGACCATTGTAGAGGAAGTTGAACAGATAGAAGGTGAAGTAGAGAAGGTGGGAAGGACCGAGTTAACATTACTTCAGAGATTAGCTGAAGGGTTTAAGGTGCTTCAACAAGACGAGGAGAATTTCTTAAGAGAACTAAGCAAAGAAGAGATGGAAGTACTGAACCAGCTGCAAATGGAGGCAAACGAGGTAGAAAGGCTTTTCGGACGAGCACTGCCACTCAGGAAGCTTAGATAATCAAAGAATGGATCAGCTTATGAGTTGCACCGAGTTCGTATTCCGTATTTTTTTGGAGAATGTAAGATACTACTTATCTTTATTTTTTAAGTTTCAAAAAGATGATACGTAACATTCAATTCTTTTGTATCTCGTTTCACTTCTTGTTTCTTTCCCCCCTATTAAATTTCATACAGCTTGTTGGGATCAAACCCTGTAATTGGCTCAAATGTAGCCCAACTTGAGAAAAGGCAAGTATCATGGAAGTTTCATACTGGTCATGTATCAAAAATATTATGAATCCAACTTAGAAAGTCCTGAATCAGTTAGAAAACAAACTTCAACCAATTCTGATATCAAGCTCAAGGGTAGACAAAATAGACACGGCCTTATTCAAAAACTATATCTAAGATTATATTTGGCTGGGGACTATTAGTAGTGCTTATCCATGATGGACTCGTTAGATCTTTTGGTTGCCGTTGTTACTAAAAGAAAAATAATTTGTTATGGCGTTTTTACCCCAGATGAAAGTTTCCCTTCATCTATCAAGAGCTTCAGGGGAAAAAAAAACGGTCAACATATACCATGATACAGCAAAAAGTGCACTTTTGCTCTATAAATTTAGTCTTTCTTTCAGTTTTCTTTCAAGCTTTGAACAAACTTGGCTAGTGAACTGTGCAAGTATGCTTGATATTCTTGACTGACATCAGGTTCCGGTTGGTTCAAACCCCGAGCAGTGCTTAGTGTTTCATTTTGTTTGGAGGGATTCACTGGCTTGAGTGTGTTACTACTCGGCATGGTCCTTTGCATTGTTCTTTGATCAGTAGCTTGGCTGCTGTTTGTATTTTGTGATAAATAAAGAGAGGGTCCCCCTCTATAATCACAAGCCATAACAGTAAGAACGTCTCCTTCCAATATTTTCAACACCTGCATGGTTCATAGAATTAACTCAGGAAAATTTCGATGGGAGAGAGAGAAAATGAACACAACAAAAACAGAAAGTTATACTAGTTGATGAGAAAATCTTAATAACAAAGGCAAAAAGAAACCTTTGACATCCTTGGTCTTTGTTCTGGGTGTGGTGAGATACATAAACTTGCAGCATACATCATGCATTCTACTTCCTTCTTTACATAATTGCCCTCCAACCGAGGGTCCATGATCTCATTGATTTTCATGCTTTCAAGCAACGGGGAGCCCTGCAATTTTATAGTGTTTCTCTGTGTCAATATATACCAATAGTACGCTTCTTCAAGAAATTCCTTGTTATTAATAAAGACTTAATTAACTTGCCCATTCTGATACAAATTGTTGTCCTGTTTTCCTTGAAAATTCAGTGACATTAAATCCACTTAAGAGCTCCAACAAAACCACCCCAAATGCGTATACATCTGCTTTCTCTGTTATAAGCCCACTCTGTGTGTACTCAGGAGATAAGTACCTACATAACCACTCCACAATAATATGGAATTTAGTATTTCTCAGTTGCAGAAAAGACTTTTATGGTTAAATATGTGCAGGGCATGAGATTTGACTATTTATAGCAGGAAGTGGAAGAGGCTAGTACCCCAATGCTCCAATAACCCGGGTCACCTCAGCTGACTGACCATCTACTTGCCATCTTGCTAGCCCAAAATCTCCCACCTATGTAGAGTAAAATCATAAATGACCGAGGATGCTTCTAAAACAGGCCCTTTTAGGAGTACTTTTCCGTTAATGAAATTGATCTATCGAACTTGGGGAGTTCAAGAAATGCCCACCCCATTGATGAAATCAATGAAAATATATGGAAGGAAAGAGGGCATTTATAGTCAGAGAATATATTGACCATGGGTTCAAAGTCATGAGTGAGGAGAATGTTGTTGGGTCTGAAGTCTCTGTGTACAATACAACCCACTCGGCAATCTTCATGTAGATATCTCAATCCTCTTGCAGCTCCTGTGGCAACTTTCATCCTATCTTTCCAAGACATAAACTCTTTTCCTCCTGTTGCTGCAAAACAATATTCACTCTCCATTAAGTAATTAATATAAATACAAATCCTCAGTTGAAGGAACTATAGTTATTTAATTCCAGCAATGTCTCAGTAAAACAGAATCATTAGAAATACGTAGAATCGATTCTGCTTGAGCTTACCATACAAGTGCTTGTCTAGTGAACCATTGCAAGCAAACTCATACACCAGAAGCCATTCTGTTTCGGTGCAGTAACCCACCAACATCACCAAGTTCCTATGCTGTGCACAGCTCAACACTTCAACTTCAGAGCAGAATTCAGATGCCCCCTGAGCACTCAACATCTTATGTTGCTTCACAGCTACAACCTGACCATCAGGCAAGACACCTTTGTGTACAGGACCGAAACCGCCTTCTGCCAAGAAGTTTTCGCTTGAGAATCCGTTTGTCGCTCTTTCTATCTCTTTGTAACTGAATTTCCGGGGGGCCTTGCCAAAAATAGGAGCATTATGCTTACAGATGGAGCAAAGAGGTGGAGGATTTGGTGGATGTTTAGTGTATAGGGACACGGCTTTTCTTACGCTTGAGATTCTATTTATGGTTTGAGAAGTGGAGGGTACAAGTGCTTCTCTTTTGTAATCAGTTAAAGAGTCTCTTACAGTAATCAGCTGCTTTGAAGAGTATGAGCTCTCAAGGTTTTTCCTTGAGCGTGGTAAGTCAGCTGATCTTCTAGGTGGAACTGGTGCCTTCTGTGTATTAGTACCATAAACTTCATGCATATCTGTTTCAAAAAGATTCAGAACTTATTAACAATTACCCGATAAAAAGAAAATTGATGGGAATTTTAACTTTCTTCTTTGTTAAAGTAAAGAGATGGATATCTCACCAGTTTTAGCTTTTGAGAGATCACCATAGCTTTTGTTTTTCTCATACAAGGGATTGGCCAATAAGTTGGGATGTGATTTGCCAATGACAAAACTCGATGCCTTATTAGACGGTTGGAATTTACTATGCAAATGTGACTTGGTGAATGTTTCTTGAGCCTCTAATTTCTCAGGAACATACTGGGAATTAGAATCAAGCAATTGTTTGTGTGGAATAAGATTGCTGGTTGAAGGGATATGCTTGTGGAAATGGTCTCTATCTCTACTAGACAATGAGAACGAAACATCCGTGTCGAAAATTGGGCTCTCTGTCTCTAGACTGCTTCGAGTTGTAGTACTACTGATGTAATCAGAAGCCTTTCTGGGAACCAAACCAAACATTTCAGTTTCTGTTTGGTCGATTAGATGAATGCCCTTTTTAAGGTTTTTGCGTTTTGGGAGTTTTACTGCTTTGAGGATTTTTGGTATGGCATGATCTATGAGCACAATATTGCAGTTCAGTTGTTTCAGGCAGTAATCACTCTCTCTCTTCAAGCGTCTGCAATTAAAAGTCTAGTTTCAACATACTGTACTAACCATGATTGGATAAAATGTGTGTTTCTAATCAGGTTACTTAAATTTTTAGTTTAACAATTAAGTTTTGGTACCTCTAAAACCTTTGAAAGCAAAATGAAAGTACCTGTCTAGAATTATCCAAGTTGCTTGAAGCTCTTCGGCTTTCAAAGCAACCGAACCCAATTGCACATCAGTCACAACTTTTACTTCAGTATGCACCTATCACCAATATAAGATTGGAATTAGAAAGAGCTAAGCTGTTTTCAGTCTAGAATTTTCAGCGAAACAAATGAAAATATTACCTGTTTAAGATCATGAGCTGAGCAGAGTTGCTGAATCATATGAGCACAAACATTGTTTATTCGATGAAAAACGTCATGATCAACTCCATTAATGAGAACTATATCATCATTAGAGCTATCCTCCTTGCTGTGGCCTATTCCCAACTTCTTTAGCAGGCCTGCAATGGAAATATGTTCGAACTCAAACCAGTTGGTAAGAAACCGAAATCGAAAAGATTAAGCAAAAAAATTTCTCAAAGGAAATGATTTACAAGAGAAAAACTGAGTTGTTTTCGAACGGTGTGATTGAATATTCGGACTCCCCGGAGAATATGTCTGTGAAGGAAGAAGAGCTAGCAGGATGAGAGAGTCCGAAGCTCTAGCCACATTATGTACTGCCCACTCAAGTGCATAATCTGTGATCTCTTTACTTGCATCAACTGCCACTAAAATCACTTCTCCATCCATTTTTTTGTTGCATGGAATCTCAACAAGCAGACAGTGAATATCTCTCTGAACTTATATTTTTATGATCCCACCAATGAGTTTTGATAGACGGTTTAATTGGTTATAAGTTCGGATATTGTGTAACAGATTCTATTTCCTAGTCTGACAAGGTTAAATGGGTAGCAAAGAATGGGCCAAAAGAAAAAAAAGGGCCTTGAATAGAGTACGAGGCAGTTTCAAGAGGATCCACAAAGCACCAATAGGCAAGATAAGAGGGAAACCTTTGAAATGTTCTTGTTCTGTCCGTTAGCTTTTGGAGGGAGTTGCTAGTGTCAATCATCAACCACAGCTTTGGAACTTTCACTGAGACTCTTTCATAACAATTTTCACATATATAATAAGCTTCTATGAGTTTTTATTTTGATTTTTGGACCTTTTCTATTTTGTTACGTTTCCCTAGAAACGGCTGATGAGGCCTACTAATTGGTTACACCATTTGACTGCTTGTCCATTTTATAGCTTTTATCATTTCAGTTGATGTGAGTCACTGATTTATGTGGACTCAATATTCATGAATGTGGTAAGGAGTGATTTAACCTATCCAAGAATTTGGAATTCTCTTGTTTGGATTCCCACTACCCACCATTTAATTTTAACAATAATTGGTTTAGGAAAGCTCGGGAACAGGACAATCAATAATAGAATTAGTGGGGCATAGGGGGAAAAAAGTAAAAATTAAAGAACTGTCTGAGAATCTTTTGCCTTTTGGAGGGAGGGCGCTATTGCATATCAGATAAAAGAATACAACTGTCTTTTTTTTTTTTTTCTTAAGGAGTTTGGGAGATTTGAACCTTAATATTTGTGAGGCAGGGTGTGGTGTGGTTAGCAATGAGACTAAATATACAATCACAAATATTACTAAATAGTAGTGAAGTAATTGCTGAAATAAGTTCCTTGTAATTTTGAACTATTTGTTTCTTTTCTGTTTTTAACTTTAAAATCTGAATTTCATATTCTTTAGTATTATTGTCCTTTTCATTTACTTAGTAAGATTAAACATGCATATTATTTTCTCTTCTCAATCCTTACAACCAAAGCAAAAAATCCAAGAGATGTTGACTTTAAAATCAAGTGGGTTCCTTTGTTTATCATTTTTGTGATCTGTCATGGACATGGTTAATTGTACTATTTGAGCTACAAGAAATTCTAATAAACTGATAAAACATTAAAATATTGGTAACTTGGATAACAAACTGGACAAGAGATATTGCCGCCAGTCTTTATTTCTAAACATAGTTTGAAAATGAAAATTTTAACAAAGATGATTTGATTCACCTGGAAAATTTACCAATTAATTGAAGTTGTTCCTACAATTTGATAAGTACTCAATTCAGCAACTTATACACAATGAATTAGCAAAAGAGTATACACCATTATCATAGATATTCACAATATGCTAAAAGAAAAGAAACCATTCCTTCAACGAGTCAGCACCCTGCACATTCTTTTGTGTCTCTTTGGCTCAGTACTCAGGGTAATTACACAAATTATTACCTTTGACCACAAAAAAGGAAAAAAAAAAAAAAAAAGCTTTCTAAGTTATGAATGTTATCTTTGAATAAAAGAAGATACAAAATTCCTGAAATTCAAAAACTGATGAAAAATTCAAGAGAACCTCATCAAACTCTTGCCCTCATGAAGATTTCTCCTCCCTCAACCAAAGTAGCTCAACAACGTACCAACCATGTATCTCATTTTTTATGGAATGTATTTGTGAATATTCATTTTGTAAAGGGACAGAAAAAAGACGTGACTGAACAGAAAATACCATGTCATCTTGATGACCTCATGGACATTGTTATTGTAAAGAATGAATACCTCCATCCACCGATCCCATGCTATTGTTATGGTGTAAAGAAACAATTCCATCTTGTGATCCTAAGCTGTAGCTGTGGTCTAGGCATTCACTTCTACCTTGTGATCCCCCGCTGCTGAGGCTGGTATTGCGGCTCAATGAGAAGTTTTCGCTCTGTGCCGCCCTGTTGCTCCTACGGCTCATAGTAAAACTTCCATTCCTTGATCCCTTGGTGCTGCTGCGGCTTAAGGATTCGATTTTGTCCAATGATTCTGTGCTGCCTTTCTGGCCTGAAGAAACACTTCCTTCACTAGATTTTCGACTTCTTGAAGTAGAAATCAGGTGATTGGATCCGCTGCTGCTGTTGCGGCTTGAAACACTTCCACGGCTTGATGATCTTTTGCTGCTTCTGTAACTTGAAGAAACGCTTCCCTCATGAGATCCAGTGCTACTTTTTGAGCTTGAAGAAGCACTTGTGTCCACTGATCTCATGCTGCTTTTTCGGCTCGAGTTTGACTGCCATTGTTTGCCTTCTTTTGCAGTTCCTTGGCCTTCATCTCGGCCCTCCTCATCCTCATATTCTGAACTCTCACTATCCACATTTTCTGAACTCTCACCATTCTCATGAACTGAACTGTTACTTTCCGGATCCTTCTCATTACTTGCATCTTCATTGGCTGGAGGAGTTGGAGCTGGAAGAGGAGGAGGAATACACTCAGTAGGTGTAGTAGAAAGAAAACTTAGAGTTGTTACAACATCGCTAATCAGCGGACGAGCTGATGCTTCCTCTTGCAGGCACATTGCTACTATTGCTACAGCTTGATTTAAGTCTTTCTCTGGGAATTGCCCGTTAAGAAGTGGATCCGCCAACTCTGGATACTTCTTAGGATCCCGGAAAAAGGGTTGTGCCTGCTCAAAACACATGTATGACATAAAAATGTCAACCAATGACGAATTTATTCAAACTAAGAACTAAAAAGAAGATAAAATACTCCTTCCTGTTTACTAATGATCCAGAAAAGAGAATTGTGAAATGGTTTAGTTACCCAAGAAACTAGATTTTGCTCATCATTTGGTCTTGTAGTATCAATGGCTCTTCTTCCAGTAATAAGCTCAAGGAAAACAACTCCAAAACTGTATATATCTGACCGCAATGTGAGCTGACCTCCTCTAGTATACTCCGGAGCAGAGTAACCATATGTCCCCATCACCCTTGAGGATACATGCGAATCGCCACCAGGTCCAAGATTAACCAGTCCAAAATCAGAGAGCTTGGGGTTAAGACCATCATCAAACAAGATATTTGAAGATTTTAAATCGCGGTATATAATTGGAGGATTAGCTTTCTCATGCAAGTGCTCCAAGCCTGTAGCGATTCCAAAACCGATTTTGATCCTTGTAAACCAATCTAATGGCTTCTGATTTGGTTTCAAATCTGCAAAGGGATACTTGGGTTATTAGTTACTACTTTCTTTCTATAAGTTACTCTAACCAAAAGGAAAACTTCATCCATGGAAGCCTGATAAACAATACGTAAAGCATTTTCAACAAAAGGGAATGTACAGAATTATGAGAACAGTAGCAAAAGAAGGATACCAAGAAGATGGTCATCTAAAGAACCCCCTGACAAGTATTCAAACACCAATAGTCTCTGATCTCCATCTGCACAATATCCAATGAGATTGACCAAATTTGGATGGTGTAGGAGACTTAGTGTCAAAACTTCTGCTAAAAACTCCTTGTGTCCTTGAAGTCCATTCCTATCAAGTTGCTTAACAGCCACCACCTACATAGAACTTTCTTAATTAGTGCTAAGATAGTTTCTCACTGAAATGACAGTTAACTTCATTTGAATGATGCGTGGAGCCTAAGACAAAGTTGATGAAGCTATTCAAACCTGCCCACTAGCCTGGATTGTCCCCTTATAGACTCTTCCAAATCCGCCTTCACCCAAGAGACATTCTTGGCGGAAATTCTTTGTTGCAGTTGCCAGCTCACGGAAAGTAAAATTTTGTGAATTGATAATTTTCTCTTCTCCTTGTTTCTTGTTCTCTGGTTTTTATTTTTATTTTTTTCCCAAAAGAAAGAATTAAAAAAAAGTGACGCAAATATAGAGTAAGAGTAAGCAATATACATGAAAATGGCCATATATTGATCTTTCTTCAAAACTTTGTAAGGACCATCCTCGTGCATGATAATTCGTTTCTGTTTTTCATCTTTTTCTTATTTTCCAATTAATCTCTCTGTGTATATGTAACTATACAATGGCTTGTGTCAAAAAACAAAGATATTAAAGTCTAGAATCTTATTAAGCATGCATCAACTGCTTTAAAGGAAGCCATACAAACCAGATTTTGGATAACAAAACTGATATATAAACCAATCAAGAATATTAATGACAAAAATATATATCATGAGACTCTTTATGCATGCATTAAAAGTTCTGATAGTTTTAACTTTGGTGTAACGGTTTTAGAGACCTTACCAGGTGATTTTGATGCACCATTTACTTTACGTGCTGAACCATTCTCGTTCCTGGAACTCGACTTCTTACTCCTCTGGGATGAGAAACACGGAAAACAGCTCATTTCTCCAAACAACTTTAAGACCAAGGTATGCTAATATTGTATATCAATGCTTCTCTTTATTTCAACCCAGTTGCACTAACATATTCAAAATTGACGAAACTTTATAAATGTGGATATATATGCGTCAAAGCTCTAAACCCATGAAGCGAAGGGTCCCCCAATGTTTATTGAAGGGACCCCACAGCTGGGGAATAAAGCGTTTGGAACCAGAGGAGGGAAAGAAGAAAAGGGTTAGACAGAGACAAAGACACCATTTTCTTGGTCATGAACAAAAATGAGAGAATTTTCCTTAGAGTTCTCGGAGAAAAATGGGGGAGATTGAGTGGACATTTTGGTTTGTGGAGGTTTCTTTTGATGGAATAATTGGAGAGAAAGGTGTGAACAAAATGGTTGGATTTAAATTCGGGTTAGCATTAATGGAGGAGAAATTAAAACCTTTGTCCCTTCCATAATAGGCTATATATGGAGGGTGTCCAACTCTAGCCTTTAAAATTTTTCTAGCTCCAACTAGTTATTTAAGGACAATTTGACTCACACCTCTATTTGTACACCCTTCTCCACCCAATTTCCAATTGTAATGGATGATTTTGTTTCCAATAATTTGATGCTTGAAATCCCACTATCCAAATATATAATAATGATTCATTAAAATGGTCGAGTCACAAAACATATATCAAGGACTATTAATATATCTGTAAAATATCTCTTGTAATATATCTTCTCATTTTAAGCAAATTTTGATATTATATGATCTGGAACCAGAAAATACATCTAACATTCCCGAAACTCAAATCTTAATAACTTATTTGAATAGATAATTTCAGGACTATATTAACACCAAATGTCCAAATCTGCTCCATTTTAGCATTTGCTGCATACAGATTTTAGCATTTCGATCCAAAACCAAGATTAAACTGACATGCCAAAGAAAGTTCCAGATAAACTCCCATAAGAATGAAATAATTGGTTCATCTCGGCCAACCTGGCGGCCAGCTCTTCACACTTGGCCCTCTCGGCGCTCAAGGTATGAGCCACCGCAGTGCTGACCCTGGCCTCCTCCAGGCTCCGATACAATTCAAAGTCCGCCCTCAGCGCAGTGAGGGAGGCCTCAGTTTGCTTCACCGCCGTAGCATTGACAGTCAGCAGCCTAGTTAGCCCTTCAATGTGAGACGAGTAGAAGGACTAGATGGCGACTAACTGCAAAGTAAAAAGGAGAGAGTCAGAAGCCGCACAGTAAACCTAAATAGGGATATTGGCTAGACGAACCAGACCTGTGCAATGCTGTGGTCAGCAACAAAACTGACATTCTCCAGGGAGAGCGCCTTCAGCTCGAACTTAGAGGCTGGACCCTCCCCCTGGGCATTGTTTGCATCTGAGGAACGTGACCCCTCCCCGCCGACAACGATGACGCTTTCTCCCTCCGCTAAGGACACTCCAGTAGCATCTTTCGACGCTCCTGGTGTAGGAGGGATGGGGGCGGTAGACGATGGAGCGTCTGGAGACTAAACAGATGGTGCGCCTTCGGCGACAACCATAAGTGGCGTGTACTTTGCAGCAGAAGCCTCCACGACCACCGTTGCTTCAGCAGCCCCGGCGACCACCTCTAAGGGAGACCTGCCTGATTGTAATTTTTCGGTTTTGTCTTGACCAGCACGCTCGGAGGAACCACCGCGCGCGGACCTCCTCCTCCTCATGACGGTCAGGGTAGCCCCGTCGTCGTCACTATCCAAGGAAGAGGCGGGTTTGCCTTTCTTCACCGCCGGACCCTCCTCCCCCGGACAGATCTGCATCGCGACTCTGCTTCAGAAGACCGGAGGAGAAGAGGACAGACGGGACTTGAGTCTGGGAGCCCTTCCCTACGAGAGCGAGCAGAACCAAACCCCACACTCGCCTTCGACTCAGAGCTAGGGGTGGAAGGAGCCGGCCCAGTGAGCTCCCTCGGCAGGCTCGAAGACCCCCCTTTGCCGTACACGATCTTTATAGCCGGCGTCTCCTGAGTCACGAGCCTACCTGCCTCGGGAGAAGGCGCCGTGGGCGCATCGTCCCCAGATACGAACAGACCCTCTAGCTCGTCGTTTGAGTCTGTTCTTTGGGGTGAGAACTCTCCGTCCTCCAGCCTCATCCTTGGAGGACACCACCAAACACCGATCAGCGGGAACATTGGGTCGGGCTCGGCGGGCAACGATACTTCCCTTGGCCGGGGAAGATGATTTTGTTTCCAATAATTTGATGCTTGAAATCCCACTATCCAAATATATAATAATGATTCATTAAAATGGTCGAGTCACAAAAAATATATCAAGGACTAATATATCTGTAAAATATCTCTTGTAATATATCTTCTCATTTTAAGCAAAATTTGATATTATATGATCTCAAACCAGAAAATACACCTAACCTTCACGAAACTCAAATCTTAATAACTTATTTGAATACATAATTTCAGGACTATATTAACACCAAATGTCCAAATCTGCTCCATTTTAGCATTTGCTGCATACAGATTTTAGCATTTCGATCCAAAACCAAGANTTTTTTTTTTTTTAAAATTTTTGGGGGAGTAAACTTTTTCTACTTAATAGTTGTATAGTTTTTGTCTTTCAATTGTTACAAACACGTGAGCTAAATTTGGCTCTCACGATGGAAATCTGAAGACGCAAACAAAGAAATAAAAGTACGTAAATAATGCGCTGCATGTTAGAACAACACATTCAAACTCTTTTTTCTCTTTTATTTTATTAATTATTGTTATTGTGTTTCTTTTCTTTGGTTTTTCAGGTGCGGCGAGGACTTGAGGGAGTGGCATGCATGCAATCCCATTAGTTGCCACCTCAGAAAGTTGGTATTTCAGACGTCAAAAGATGACATGCTGCTAACGCCTTTCCCAACATCATGTTAATTATGTAAATGCTTTTACTATAGGCTTGTAGCTTTTTTGTGCTTAAAGGTCACTTGTATTATTGGATATACATAATGGATTGTTAAATCAAATACAATCTTAGAATCTATCATGCCAAATTGTCAAGAAAACATTTGTTGAGAGAAAATTCGTGACTAATCTGGATCTATTGTGTTTGACAGCAAAGAATATGATCACGTAAGCAGAAGCGATTAATTAGAGCTTGAGGGTAGAAGGTCTTCCACAATCAGAATACTCTATGTATACTCAATGAGTTCTCTCTCCATTGATAGAGGCAGATGAGAAAAGCGTATATTCTATTTGGCTTGAAGACCAAAAAACCCTAATAGTTATGTCCTTATATACTGGCAGCCGATAGAGATCCCATCTATTCTTATTGGTCCAATATTAGGTAACCACACATTACACAGCCCATACTTAATTAGTAATTTCCAGAGTCCATAATTAGATTAGTTAATGGCTCTACTTAATTAGACAACCCTAACATATATATTTGTTATAAAAACTTGTGGCCCACATCAGGTTATATGTGTATAACTCAATAATCTCCTACTTAGTCTACAAGAGTTTTTTCTGAGACAATTATATAATAAAAACTTGAATGCGTACTTTATTGCTGTCTGTTAAGAAATTACTCCTTAAGACAATCTGAACTATCTTGTATATCAACATGAAACCAAAGCGGCCCTCATTGCACTTAGGTAGGCAACTAAACTCATGAATGATTACCAAATTGATACACGCAATGACACATATCAAGTATGGATGTATGACATAGAAATTACACGAAAAAGATCTTACATGCCTATTTTCATTTGGTCCTACTTTATGATTCCAACGAATCAACCTTAATCTTTCACTTTATGCAAAACCGCAACTTTATGCAAAACAACAAATAGAAAGAAAATAAAATATAAATCCAGAGTATAAAAGAAAACAATTACTTTATTGATATCAAAATAAATGTGTCTATCACAAAAGAATTTATAAAATCTAACTCCCACTAATTCTGAACATCTTTAAATGCTTAGATTATAATGTATGCGAGAGAATAGATATATATGGCCTGCTTGGCATGGCTTCCAAAGATCTTTTGGAGCCCACAAATTACCTTTGGGGGTGTTTGAATGAATTGTCAGAAGATTTTTTTTTAAAAAAAAAAACTTTTTAAAGAAAAAAGGAACCAACAAACTTTCCAAGAAAAACCTCTGGAAACTTTAACTTAAGAAAGAAAAAATAACCCAAAACGAACCAAAAAACCAACCTGGAACAAAGCAACAAAAAGTTTTTTTTTTACCAACAAAACATATTTATGAAATTATTTCCGTTTGACAAAATGAACGAACATTTTATGTTTATAGATATTATTCACCGTCAAGTAACATTTTATTTGTCATAAGGCTCATTACATTTACATCATTTCCCATATATGAAGTTGTATTACTTTGTTATTCTTTTCTGTTCTCTTAAAAGCGACCAAGTCTAGTCACCAATAATTTTTATGATATAGTACAATTGCTTTTTGCTGCCAAATAAATGCTAAGGGGACGCATCATGTCAAACATACGCGCGCATATTGCATATAACATTTTTGTCGGGGTTTATATCAACCCAGTCCCCGATCTTTTCCTCAAGTATTGATTAGGTCCTCAACTTTTTTTTTTTTGTAGTTTTTAGATTCTTAACTTTTCACATTCATATCACTTTAGTCCTTTTTTAACTTTTCTATCCAATTCATCCATAATCTAACAGTTTTTGTATAACTTGGGTCCTAAATCTTTACACAATGTATCACTTAGGTCTCTATTCTTAATTTTATAGTTTTTGACTCTTTAGACTTCTATTTTTGTAACACTTAGATCCTTTTAAATTAATTTTGAGTTAAAATCTAACTCTAATCAAATTGTACTAGATAAATTAATGAAAAATACTAACTGAAAATTTCCAACGGAATGTTCAATACCAATAAGGCGTTTTTCGAAAAATATAATTTAAAAAACACTATTATTTTTAGTTAATTCTTATTATCAACAATATTGTACGATTTAATTGTTAAATCTTACTAATAGTGGTAAAATTCATTTTCTCCAATTCCATAAACTCATCAATCTTTTTTTTTTCCAGTTAAAACTCATAAATAATAAAAGAAGTTTAAAAACTTGTTAAATAACAAATTGACATAATTTATAGGAAATCATGGATTTTGATGATGATAATAGTTAATAATACAAAAATTAGTATTTATGAATATATACTGATCGAGTACTTACATGGATATAACAAGAGAATAAATGTACTATTTAAAGATAATTTCTTGTCAATAGTTATAAAATTCATTTTCTGCAATTTTATGAACTCAGAATCGTTTAAAAATAATCTAAAAGTCTCTCATATCTCAAATGGACCTTAATTTATACAAAAAAATATGGGTTTTGATATGTGTATTTTTTGTATGTATTTCAATGGATATCTAATTGAGTCATTTTGATATTAGTTTTGAATTCAATAATTTTTATTAATTTATATAGTCCAATTTGTTTAGAGTTAGATTTTAACTCAAAATTAACTCAAAAGGACCTAAGTGTTACAAAAATAGAAGTATAAGGAGTCAAAAACTACAAAATTAAGAATAGGGACCTAAGTGATATATTGTGTAAAGATTGAGGTCCCAAGTGATACAAAAACTATTAGATAACGGATGAATTGGACGGAAAAATTTAAAAAGGATTAAAGTGATACGAATGTGAAAGGTAGAGGATCTAAAAACTACAAAAAAAAGATTGGGGACCTAATTAATACTTGGAGAAAGGTTGGGGACCTCAGGTGATATAAACCCTTTTTGTCGAGATGCATAAACACCAAATTTATTAAATTTATTACTTTATTCCATTAAATTGATTAGGTGGGTACATTATCAATAAGATTTGTGATACTGAATGGTGAGATATCTTTCACCTTACAAAGTTCATTATTTTTATTATCATAATAATACTTTGTCGAATAATTACAAGTAATATGTACTCGATCAATGAGATAATAAATTATGACTAATATTAAAAATACACAAATTTATATCCGAAAATCACACATGACATGTTTTTAACCATTTGTATTTTTTTCAAAGTAAGACCACCACTATCTTACACAGTGGTTAAGAAAAAAACATATCACACTGATCATTAGCCGTAAATTTTGTGTCTTTAAAATTATCTATAAACTATAATCGTAATAAACAATCAAGTAAAATTTAAAATATAAATTTGACATCTAAATTTAGAATTAGACAAAGAACACTGAAAAGACAAAAATAAGTACTTTAATACGTCTCAAAATTACCTTAGGAAAAAAAAAGGGAAATGTATCCAAATACATAAATAAAAGAACAAAAAGGAAATATAATTAAAGTTGTCAATACACTCCTAAATTAGATGAAAGAAAAAAACTCTAAATTGATATTTTATTTGAAATTACAGCTGTGATTGTGAATATACTTCTAAATTGGATGGCTTTTTCTTAAAAAAAAAAAAAAGAAAAGAAAAAAGGAAGAAAAAAAAAAAACGCCAAAAAAGAAAAAAAATTCACATTTTCTTTTCTGTCTATAAAGCATGGACCCAGAGCCAATACTTTAGTAACAGATGAAGATCCGATATTGAAAAAGAATTTTTTTTATTTATTAATTAAATTTAACATTTTAATTTAATTTTATTATTAATTATTCTCAAGGAGGGATCTGGAGACTTATTTGCGAAATGCCACGAGTACGAAATCCTTAACCGCTAAGCTTTCCCTTCCCTGTCCCCTCTCTCTTAACTCTATATAAACCTCCTCCTCTCTTTCTGTGTATCAATCTCTGTCAGAAAACAATGCCCAAAATCAAGTACGCAATAATGTATCTGATTTGACCCTCCAAACCTTTTATTGTCAGACTTTTTTTATCTTTATTTTTTTAATTTTTGGCTATGGGAATGGGAATGGGAATGGGAATGGCCGAGACCGAACAAGGAGAAGCGGATAAGGCCGGTGGTTGCGGCGGAGAAGAGGAGGAGGAGGAGGTGGTGGTGGATTACTTCGACGTGTTGCCAGAAGATTGCATAGCGAAAATCGTTTCTCTGACCAGTCCTCGCGACGCGTGCCGACTCTGTCTGGTGTCGTCCGTCTTCAGGTCCGCCGCCGAATCCGACGCCGTTTGGGAGCGCTTCCTCCCACCCGAGTACCTCTCCGTCTTCGATCTTCGCTCTCGCCGCCCTCGTCCTTCCAAGAAGGATCTCTACCTCTCACTCTGCAACCAGCCCCTCCTCATCGACGAGGGTAAAAAGGTAAATTTTGATAAGTCGATCCCTGTTTTGCTGATTGTGAGTGTGCCGCCTCGATTCCTTCTTCCTTAATTTTTGTTTTTATCCAGCTATCTAATTAATGTATGAAGAATCTGTAATGTTATTAATTGAGTCTAACTTTGTTTTTTTTTTTTTTTTTTGAGTGTCGGACACCTGCGTAATCCATGCATGTTGCAATTGGTTCGATTATCTGATTGGTCTTTCAATTATACAAATTTAGGAAGATTGGACTCTTGTTTCTAATTTTTCATATATGAAAACTAAAGGAAGAATCGTTTTTGCATTTTAATTAGGGGAAAATAGATTTGGTAGAGATGTCAATTTAGGTCCGACTTTGTGGACCGGCTCACATTCCGATCGGCCCAGGTCTAAGTCCACGAGGCTGATATTATATGGGCCTAGGCCTTACATATAATAGGGATGGGCATAGTCCTACGGGTACGGTACGGCCCACATTTTTATCGGCTATGTTTAGCCTTTTTATATATAATTTTAAATATATTTTTTAATTAAAATTTTAAAAAATTTTAATCAAATATTTTTATTTATATGCTTTTAATGTTATTTATTTACTAATTTTATTTATTTTTAATTTATTCAAAATTTAAAAGAATATAAATAGGCCTAAAACAAGTTAAGCCTACATTTAGCCTTTTTATATATAATTCTAAATATATTTTTTAATTAAAATTTTAAAAAAATTTAGGTAAATATTTTTATTTATATACTTTTAATGTTATTTATTTACTAATTTTATTTATTTTTAATTTATTCAAATTTTAAAAGAATATAAATAGATTTTAGGCTATATTCTATATTTTAAAGCATAGAATAACAACGAAATTAAGTGTTTGCTCATATTCGACCGCATAAGCACAACCCATTTAGGCACGATCCACTTAGACTTTACAAAATATAGGCGTACCGGAATATGGATCGAGTTGGGCCGGCCTATATTTTAAGCGAGCCGAGCCTAGATATGAAACAAAACCTATCAAATGTGGGCCGGGTTTACATCTCTAAGATTTGGTATTGTACTAGTGTCTCAGTATTATATGTATTTTGTTGCCCATTGTAAAGGTAATAAAGACATTTTAGTTGTAACTTTTTTCTGGAGTCTATATACGTTTTTTTTTTTGGGTTTGAAGTAAAGTTTTACACTGTTCATTAAAGAATGCTCATTGCTTTTTTTCTATCTTATTCGTTATTACTATGTACGTATGTTTTTAATATTTTGGTCGCTCTGCTTTTATGTCGAGTGAGGTTTTTCCCTTTTCAACTTCGTTCTGTTGTACTGACTTATAGTTAAAAGGGTCCCTCACGTTTCTTTTTTTTTTTTTTTGGGCCACTGTATTAAGAAACTTTATAATAAATTCTCGAGTAGAGGTTTCCTCTCTTCGGAAGACGTATTGTTTGGAAAACAGTAGATTTTACCCTTAAAAACGGATAGAAGGCATCTGTCACATCAATGATTTTGGTTGTCACCTTACTGCTGTCCTATATGTACTTTCATTTTGCGGGCTTGACTGATGTAGACGATAACGTGGCTCGGTTTAATAATGTTATGTTTCGTAGTCACTTCGATCCCTGGAAATGGCTTTTTTGTGCAAAACAAAACATTAAAGAATAGAAATTTTTTCTTTTAGAAATATTTTGATATTTTTGAGGTTATATATTTTTGNAAGACATCAATTGTTCGAAACCAATTGTTCTTTACTATTAATTATCGAGCTAGTTATTTTCTCTTTTTCTTGCTTTGAGTTTCAATTATGTCTCACTTCCACCCCTGAAAATAGCTTTGGATGCATCCCCCTTTCTTTGCTGTAAGTCTCAGTTATGTGTGCTGACTCTTTTGTTTGACATTGGCTAGAGCTTCTCACTGGAGAAAGCCACCGGGAAAAAATGTTACATGCTTTCTGCAAGGGCACTCTCTATTGTTTGGGGTGATACTACTAGGTATTGGAGATGGATTTCTTTGGCTGAGGCCAGGTATGTATTCTTTCTCATCATTTGTCTTTTTTTAGCTTACTACTTCTCTACCATTTAAGCTTGTTCCTGTGGTTTCCTAAAATGGATGTTTATGTGCTTAAACAGGTTTGAAGATGCGGCAGAGCTGATAGGCGTCTGTTGGTTCGAAGTCCGCGGTAAGATTGATATTCGAATGCTATCTCCATCTACATTGTACACTGCAAATCTCGTCTTCAAGTTAACGGTTGCTTATGGATTTGAGCACCAGCCAGTAGATGCTAGAGTTGGACTTGTTGGAGGAGAAACATCTACCCGGTTAGTCTATTTAGATACAGAACGAAGACGGTGGCAAAGGTCTCAGATTGTCCCTCGGCGTCTTGAAATATTTTTGCGAAACCGAGCTATCCAAGCGTACGAAACTTCACCCCCTAGAGAGGAGGACAACATTAATAATGGCCATGAACATCCAAAGGAGAGAGGAGATGGGTGGATCGAAGTTGAGCTGGGTGAGTTTTACTACGACGGAAGACAAGAAGGGGAACTGGAAGTGAGTGTTTTGGAGGTGGCAGGTGGTAATTGGAAAGGTGGTCTCATTGTTCAAGGGATCGAAATCAGGCCAAAACAGGTCTGAAGTAAAAATATGCGAATTCTTATATGTTCCTGCAGTTATTGTATTTCACATTTCGCCATGGAAACCACTTATGTAAGCCGCCGGCATGCATCTCCATATTACTTCATTCTTTTTGTTTATGTTCATTGAGAATGCCATTCCCCGGGCTTATGAACAACTCCGTTTCTTATTTCCCCAAGACCTCTCAGTGGTTGGAATGTAGTTCGTTGTGGTATTTCTTTTCATTCCCTCTTCTTGTAATACTGTTTTGCTTTCTTAATTAAGTGTTTTCCATTTGAAGAGAGTCTGGTTTATCATTTTCCTGATTACCATCTGGGAGGCTGTGTTCATGTTGGAACAATTGCCAACCGAGCAAGACTGCAATGGAGCATAAAAGCATTTTCAACTCTCGAATATTCAACACTTGAATCCGTAACTTTATTCACCTAAAACCCACTAAAACGTTAGAAGACTCCATATTCAATATAACATAATTCAAGAACACCGATAAATTATTGGCAGAGTGATACAAACTATCCATGTTCGGGTAGGGCACTATGTATGTTCGAGATGAATAGTAGATGAAAACTGTTCTCCATAGCTTTGATTGCGTTAAGTAATTTCTTTTCCAATTATCTGCACACACAATAGTTGTGAATGACCTCAATTTTCGGATCCTAGTTGAACAGAGAAGCAATGAGATGTTGCAACGAAACAATGAATGAAAAGAGAGAAAATTTATTACGGAGATTGAAACAGAATGCTTAAATCTAATGGAGAAGCTGAGGATTTTTACCAGATAGTCGTTCGATCGAGTCTGATTCTGCGTACTCTCTCTTACTCTTATGAGTTATGACAATGGATGGAATCTCTGGTTCACGGGTGATAAGAGGAAAAAGTAAAGGCATTATGGCTCGGTTTGGAACCCGGATTTTGAGGGAAAAAAATTACAAGAAAAAAATTAGGAAAAAAAATTACAAGAAAAAAATTGTGAAAAAAGAAAGAAGAAAATATTTTTTCTAAAAATTTATAGAACTTTATTTTAATATTTTTAATTTTACTAATTAATACGTCATATTCTATATATTAAAAAATAACATCAAATCAAACTCTTGTTTTTTTAAAAAAATTTTTATCGTTTTATGTATCAATCCAAACAAGAGAAAATATAATTTCTTGAAATTTTTTTTCTCTGTCTCTAAAAATTCAAGTTCCAAACGGAGCCTATATATTGATTTGACGCCTTTTAATCTTTTATTTCAGAAGGAGAAGTTGAAGCATTTTTTTTTTTTTTGTATGGTTTTCAAAGATATTACTAAAGGTTATTGTTTTTGTGAGAAAATACCAAAATTTTCTTATCTAAGGAAATGACACTAATGCCTTCATTTAAAATTAATCAAAAAGAGAAAGGGAGCCTATATTCGCACCCTTAATTAGTATAAAAGTACCCTATTAGTAGGATAAAATGACTAAAATGAACAACTTAGAAAAGATAAAGAGAAAGGTACCCCATCCTCTCTCTCATTTAATTTTCCAGTAGCCAGCATCCACTCCGGTTTTAATTTTTCTCACACATTTTACAATTCTATTATTATGCACAATCCATCTCTCTCTCTTCTTCAGTATTAGTAATTTCTTTAAAGATATAAATTAAACTATATCGAAGTATTAAAAGAGAGATCAAGATCCCCTCAAAAAAAAAAAAAAGAGAGCAGGATAACCCGATAGAGTGCATATAAAAAATAGAATAAAATCTTAAAATCTAATTAAACTACTCTCAACTTACCTTTTTTTGTTGGAATATATCTTTTTTTCATTGAATCAAGCATCTGCACATATTGTGATCTTTTTTTTAAAAAAAATAAAATAAAAAAATCTACCATGAAAAACTCTTTTAATATCCCTCTTGAAACTGTATAACTCTATTTGAATTATCTTCGTACTGATATATTTTGTTTTGATGGTTATTCTTCATTTGTCTCATTCTTCTTATTTCAATCATTCAAATTTTTTGCTCAAAAAAAACCTATCCAACCTTTTCATTATAAAATTTAAAAACTGTGCTTACTGTTTTTCTATTTTGACGGATGTACAGGAAAGAAAATTTAGATCGAGGGAATACATGGGTGCTTTCATCGTGCCTTTTAATATGTTGTCTAATTTTGCTTTTAATTTATTACTAGGGAGAGAAGTTAATATAGCTCCCAAAGAGAGATGATATACGTTCCCGAAGAGTTTTCAGTATTATATAGCGCGAATGACGCGGACTGTACACATCATTCTAATTATGGTGCCTGCCTTTAATTACTGTTTTTGGTTTTTGTCTGATTAATTAAGAGGACATATTTTCCTTCTAAAAGAAGGAAAAAAAAAAAAATAGATGTCCTTAGTAGATATCTAGATTCTAGACGGCCAAGCAACATCGCCGGGACTTTTGAAGGCCGGTTGTTCGACCTTTACCAGTCATTTGCCGAACTGTAAAAAACCCAAACTTCATGGCCAGTATCGACATGGCTGGCACTGTCAAAGACCCCGTACTAAAGGTGCAAGAATGCGGCACCCGGCCCGGTCTATTTTAGGCAAGCCAATTGTGAGCCGGGCCAGTCTGGCCTATTATTTTGTGGGCCAGCCCACCGAAGAAAAAGGGTGCCCCGACCCAGCACACGGGCTACACTATATGTGGGCTGGGCTGGGCCAGCCCACGGACCAGGATGGGTCGGCCCATGGGTTGGCCCATAATAGCCCACCATGGGCCAGTCTATTTTAGCCCACTACAGGCCAGTCTATTCTAATTTCAAAAAAAAAAGAAAAAAAACCATTTTATTTAATTTTATAGTTATTTTTTTATCAAATCCTAAATAATTTACATACAATTACAAACTAATTTAAGTGTTAATTAATATAAATAACAAAAAAATATTTATAAGTCAAGTTCAGTGAGACAATACAAAATTTTAGTTTAGTAAGGAAAAAATTGTATAAAATATTACAAAGCAAAATTTTTTAAAAAATAATAAAACAAAAAAAATATAAAAATAAAAGAAGAATGGGCAGGCCCATGATGCGCCATATATTGGAATAATGTCTTATAAAACAGTTTATTATTTAGACGTTATAATCAATATTTATTAGATTATTTAATATCTATTTATTATTAATAAATTCTATATTATGAATTTCTATTTCATTTATGTGCCATTGATATACATGTGATGTATACGTTTATTTGTGGGAGACATTATATTCTTTATTTCATTATGTTTAAATTAAATTGTTCGTATTCTGCATATTGAAGATAGAATACTTTACTATGCCATAGAATATAGTGTTGTCTATTTAATTAATGAAGTCTCTAATTATCAAAGTGAGTCTTCGGATAGAAACACTAGTGTATTATAAGAATGTTATAACAGCATCGAATATGACCTAGTGAATTAGAATTTAAGGTTAAGTACCGTAACTCAAATTTCTAATTTCACTAATCTAGCACTATTATAGAAGACCTTAATCCTAGTGATTAACGAACTTGCTTTTATGTATTTTGTCTTCTTGAGTTACTAAAGGACTAGTTCCAATTTATGGTTCAAACTCCGGTATCTTGGAAGATAAGGTATATGAAATGTGTAGAACGTTTCTCATAATGGACACCATGCATATAATGTCACTTTAAGTTTTTTAAGTACTTGGATAATATAAACCAAGGCCTCGGTATTCACTATATGAATTTGACTGTGTTAGTATGAGCAGATACAAACACCGTAGTCAACTATTATCCATTAGATGAAAAATAGCAACTCAAAAGTAAATATGTACTAAAAGGTTAATACAGTAATTTCACCCTACTAGTACGGTATTGCATTGGGGGTATGTCTACAGGTATAGTATATGCTAAATGGATCAAGCTAATTAATTGTTAATAAGCTTCACAGAAAAATAAATGATATTTAGTCCAAGAGTTCAATATTGGGCCTATAGTGGTGTGCCCCAATATTAATGGATAAGGCCCAATCATAATTAAGAGTTAATTATGATAGTGGGTACATGGTCCATTAGAGCTTGGGCTTTATGGATCCATCTGGTCCCTTGTCTAGCTCAAATTAAAGCCCAATAGTTATTTGATGATCAGTTGAGCCCGACAAGCCCAATAAGCTCATTAGGGTTTACTAATCTCTCTATAGTTAAGAGAAAAGTTCTCTATAGTTAAGAGAAAAACTACACATAATATGAACTACATGTGAAACACCCCTTTGGAAGAGAGTGTTACACACATAACAGAGGGAAAAGAGAGAGCAGAAATCGACCAACACTAGGGTTCACCATCCTTAGTGTTTTTCGGCCATTCTGGAGAAATCAGTTCAAGAAGATAGTCTTCTTGTTCGTCTGCGGATCTTTTTGTTGGGAATCAAGAAGGTGACCACCCACCGGATCAATCAAACAGCTTTCGAGAATAGACAGGAAGACGAGAAGGTTGTGGAGCGAATCCGGGTATTGTTCTTGTCTAGGTTAAGAGTTAATTTATGTTAGATTACAATCCGAAAAATTTTGTAAAAAGAAAAATTTTAAACGACCAATTCCGCTGCGTCTTTTGATTTTACAAAACTATGGTGTTCTTGAAAATGATTTTATGAAAATATTTTCTGGAAATTTATTCCAGTAAACATATGCACCATAATGGGCCGGCTCACTTTGGCTCATCGTGGGTCAGCCCATCCTAGCCCAGGCCCAACCTAGCTTATGAACCGGCCCAACCCGCGGGCCACAAAACTATAGCCCAGCCCAGCCTAAAAATAGTATGGGCTGGCCCGTCCCGACACTGTAGCAAGATGGGCCTGGCCGGCCCATAGTTGCATCTCTACCCTGTACCCATCGCCAGAGACTTGAAGTTGAAGACGCCGTTTCTCGTCGCCGACCAAGAAGATTTCTAGTCCTCGTCTTTTATTTTTTCTTCAATTTCCTTTTCTTGAATGTTCAGATCGCTTTGTGAGATCCTATGTATTTTACTTTCTTTGATTTTTTCTTTTTCTAGGAAGTAAACCAATATCGTTTTTTGTTCTTGGTGTGATCGTTTTCTTCAAATTTTTTTTTTTTGTTTACCAGTACTAAAGAACAGATGGATGCCCCCATTTTGATTTCCAGACGTTATAAACTGATTAGTTCTATCTATATTGAGCTTAGTTATATTTTTCTAAGCATATGATCCTTATGTCCCACTTAAATATTTGTTCGGGTTGTTTTTTTGGTTTTTTGTGGTTTGTTTTTTGTTTTTGTTTTTGTTTTTGTTTTTTTTGTTTTTTGCTTTTATTGGTTGAAGTATAATCTGAAATGAAGAGTGTGACTTGTACTACGCAGGGTCAAAAGTTGACAAATATTAAATGAGGAGTGGAAATGGGCTCAATTAATGGGTCAGATGTAGTATTGGATGGGCCTCACCCACAACGTGGCATTTGCCACATCAATCTAGAGAAAATGATATAGATAAGACTAATTTAGGCTAAAATGACTTTTTTGTTTATTTTTTTTTTAAATGACATTTTTAAGAGTATCAAGAATGTCTTGACCTATGGCCAAGAACTTTTTGACCATAAAAAAAATCATTATTTAGAACTTTTTTATGGTGAAGATGCTTTTGACCATAGGTCAAAAAGTTCTTGACACTCCTGAACATTTCATTTTTAAAAAAATACACAAAAAAGTCATTTTGGCCCGAGCTAGTCTTACCCATGTCCTTTTTCCATCAATCTAATTAAAATTTAGGGATGGTTTATCACGATACCTAGCACTATTCTTAATTAAATAGGAGAATCCAAAATCTATTTTTCTTATTTTTGTTTTCTATTCTTCTTCATTTTTAACCTAAAGTCTCTTTTCATCTTCTTCTAACATGTTAGAATGAGAGATCTTTTGGATCTCTCTTGGGTAGAGAATTCCATTTTTTTGTTTTTGTTTTTGGTAATGCTTTTAAATAATTATGCTCGGAAATGTATAGCTCAACATATACCTAGATCAATAGTAGTTTTTAGTTTAATTAATACTTTTATCCAAATTTATATTTGGTGATTTTTTAGTAGATTTCTTTTTCTATCCTTTTAGTGTGGTTATCATTTAGATTTGTATCATTATGTAATGTCCGTCTAATGGCATTTAGATTTGAAGCAAGTGGCTCCAACAACATATGCTGAGTGGAGGGTCATAAGTAGGAATGACAATGGGGCGGATCGGGGACGGTTTTTCAATTACTATCTCCATCTCCGAAAGCCAATCATAATACCATACCTGCCTTATTAACCATTCTTTTAGATACATGGACGGTCCGTGTATTAACCAACAGATAATGGAGAAAATCGTGATTACCCATTATCCATTAATAATAATAAAATATTAAAAAAAGTAAGATGAAAATACTAAATCCTTTTCATAATCAACAAAACATTAAACACAAAAATATATTAACAATTTTCAAACTCTAAAATCTAAATATATAAGTATATATAAGTCTCCAAATTCATTATTTTACTAAAGATATAAAAATATAGATAGTGTAAAATTAAATAGATATCTATATGTATAATAATTTTTCTATGTAAATATATATATCAGGGTGGGTACGGTACGGATTATGCTAATACGTCCCCGCACCATACCCATATATTAACAGTACAGTTATTCCCCGTCTCGGTCATTTTCCTCGCTTGAGCGGTTTTTCTCCTCCCCATTCAGATTGGATAACCACGGATACCCATAACCTGAGTTATATTGCCATCCCTAGTCATAAGAAGTGGAGAGCTTTATTAAAGCAAATTACAATAATAATCTATATGAATCTTTTTATTCCAAATCGATTTCACGATGATCCTATTTTGCAAAATTCGTCTCAAATTTCATCAAATAAGGAAATACAAATGTTCTCCTTACATTTTTAGTTATCTTGTACTTTGTAAAGTTACTAATACCCTTTAAGTTATCCAACATAAACCAGTCAATTCCAACAATTCTTGTCAAATGAAATGGACGGAAAGAGCCAACTAAAACAAATTCAATAACTCAGGAGCATCAATCATATTTCTATAATTTAGTGGCAGAATTTAGTCTGCATGGGTTAATGGCACAAATGGTCTCTGAGCTATCCAACTTTTGGTCCTCAAAATTTAAATTTTTGCAATTAAGTTCCTGAATTTTTGAATTTGAAGCAATTTAGTCATTGTATTGTCTAAATTGCAACCTACTGGTAAATTTATGATAAACAACATATGTGAAGAGCATTATATTGCATCTGAAAGAGTATTTAAAAAAAAACAAACTAAATAAAAAAATTTTGAGAGAAAGAAAGATATACTATTTTCATTTTTCAGAATTTTTGGAGTTACAAATGTCGAGAAATTTGTTTTGTGATTATTCATTTTAGTACTTAAAATTCCCAAATTATCTTTTAAATACATTTTTATATATTAGCTCCTCACGTGTGTTTTTAGTAGAGGTGTCAAAATGGGCGGGCTGGACAAAACAGGCTGGACAAAGCGGGCTTGGAGCGAGAACGGGCTCGGCCCAGCCCAGAAATTTAAAATGTAGCCCAATTGATAAAAAATTAAAAATAATTAAATAAGCTAAATGTATATAAGTAGAATAGTTGATTAAAAAAAGTTTAACTATTGAAAAATTATTTAGAATTAGATTGAAATTTGAAAGTGTGAAAAAAAAAGAATAAGAAAATGTATGCTTATAAGTATTGGAAAAAATTTGTATTTATTTATTTAAAAAAAATTAAAAAAAATAAAAAATTATTTTTGGCAGGCGGGTCAGGCCGAGCCGACAGGCCTAGACATATAGCCTAATCCTGTCTTAACCTATGGTCGGGCCGGCCCGCGAGCCACAATGATTTTGACACTTTTAGTTTAGACTATGGACTAACCTAACGTATGTTCTAACATTTGGCCTAGTCCATTTTGACACTTTTAATTTTTAGTTAAAAATTTAACATATTATAATTTAAATAATCTAAAGACCAACTTATTTCAAATTGGGAATTTCAGAGATTTAATTACTACGATTGGAACATTGAGAACCAATCTACCACAAGTTGGATAGTTCACGACCATTTGTGCCATTAACTTCTTGCAATTCCAATTTATCTAGAAGCTTGTAATAACTACTAAATAAAAGTTTAATTACTAGCCACGTGTTGTACGAGTCTACGACATTTAAATGACGAGAAAACGAAACGAGTAGGGACGGAGTGGCAGAGCCTTAATCGCTAAGCTTTGCACCTCTCTCTTCTATATCTCTCTATAAATTCCCACACAATGAGCGAAAAACTAGTGAGCATCTGAAATCTCTCTATCCCCATCCGAAAAATCAGTCTTTTCAATTTCTTTTTTTTTTTTTTTTGGGTATTGGGTTATGGCGAAAACAGTTGATCTTGATCAGTTGCCAGAAGGGTGCATAGAGGATATAATCTCGCTCACCACTCCTCGGGACGCGTGCCGCCTCTGTTTGGTGTCCCCCTTCTTTCGGTCGGTCGCCCAATCCGACGCCGTCTGGGAGAGGCTCCTTCCGCCCGATTGCCTCTCCATCCTCTCTCGCTCCGTCGATCCTCCTCCGCTCCCTCTCCCCTCCAAGAAAGACCTCTACTTCTCCCTCTGCGATCAACCCGTCCTCATCGACCAGGGTAGAAAGGTAATTAATTAACCTATGCCAGCCTGGGTTTGATACTTCGTCCAATTTGGTGTTCAACTGGCTTACTCTGTCTTCTTTACTGCTACTAAGATTTACTTGTGCTAGGTGAGCTTGGCCGAAATGTGAACCAAACATGGCTTGGTTTCATTCCCTTTTCTTTCTTTTAAGTTTCAAAATATCATGTGTGCTTAACTTAATTAATTGTTTGATTGGTCAGAGCTTCTCACTGGACAAAGAGAGTGGGAAAAAATGTTTCATGATATCTGCAAGGGAACTTTCTATAGTTCGGGGTGATAATCCTATGTATTGGGGTTGGATTCCTTTCCCCGAGGCCAGGTAGTTGTTTCTAATGTCAGGTTTTCTTTTACGCCATGTTTGATTATGTGGAATGGATATTGGAATAGAATTGATCATTTCATTAAAAGGTCCATTCCATCGTTTAGTTTAAAATTTGTGTGTAGAATAAGTATTTCATTAGAAATCAAATTTTATCAATTGATGACTTGTGTTTTCATTATTTTTCTTAAGGAATTTCCTTTCCATTATTTAGTTAATTGTTAAATAAAATATTTTTCTTTGTTTACCCACCAAATTCATTATTTAGTTTTTATATATATTTAAAATTTTAATAGTAAAATTTATTATTTCTTTTTTACCTACAAATTAGTAATATTTATTTTTGCATAATTTAAATATACAAGTTTATTTCTATTATTTTCTAATATCTAATTTTTTTCTTAAATTTCTCATATTTAATTACTTACATGCCTTTAAAAAAAGGCGTAATTGAAAGTAAATTTTGATATTATGTTTTATATTTATAATTTTATTTTGTTAAATAAAATATTGATGTGTTAATTTAAGTGTTTTTTTAATAGATTGAAATAATAACTTATAATTAATCAACTAACTATTTAATAGTTAAACTATATGTAAGATTTAAAAAATAAGGATATTATTGTCATTATTCCATTCCATTCCAACAGGTAACCAAGCATAATAATTTTTATTCCACAACTAATTCCAAGTTTCAATCAAACAATGGAATATCATTGACATTCCCTAATTCCATTCCATTACCATTCTCATTACGATTCTAATTCCATTCCATGAACTAAATATGATCTTACTTCATTATTATTATTATTATTATTATTATTATTATTATTATTAGGATTTTGTATTTTGATTCAAATTATATCTTGTATTTTGTTGATCTTTAGATTTGAAATATGTTATAAATTTTTACAAAGACGCTGTTTAAAAAATTAAAAATAAATTATATAAAATCTTATCCAAGAATAAATATATTAAATCATTTTGGTAAATTAACTGTTCTAAATGAGTGATTTTAAATCAAAGAATCAATTTTGATAATAACCAAAACACAAGATATAAATTGAATAAAATGTCAAAATACAAGGTATAAAAGTGATATTATCCCTTATTATTATTCTACCAAGCGTGTTCTTGTGGTTACCAAAATGAATGTTTATTTACTCTCAACAGGTTTGAACATGTGGCTGAGCTCATTAACGTCGGTTGGTTGGAAATCCACGGCAAGATTGATGTTTCTATGCTATCTTCGTTGACGTTGTACACTGCAAATCTTGTCTTCAAGTCAACTGAAGAAGCTTATGGATTTTCGATCCAAGCGGGAAAGGGTGCAGTTGGACTTGCTGGGGGAGAGAAATTGACGCGGAAAATCGTTTTAGATATAAAAAGAAGACAAGGGCAAAGTCGAAGACAGAACCTAAGACAGAGGCGAAACCGGAACCTGGTGGAGTCCCAGAGAGGAAGGGACTATGACCTTAATTATCTAAGGGAGAGAGGAGATGGGTGGATGGAAACCGAGCTGGGTGAGTTTTTCTGCGACGGGAGACAAGAAGGGGAACTAGAAATGAGTATTATGGATTTGAGTAGTCATTGGAAGAGTGGTCTCATTGTTCAAGGGATCGAAATTAGACCAAAAAGAGTGTAGTTAAAATGCAAGTCGATCCTTGTATGGATGTCTATAATCGTTATATTGTACGTTGCCGTGGAAACCAGTTTTGCAAAGCCAGAATCTCTGTTGATTGTGTTTGTGAATGAGCAAATAAGGGTTTTTATGGTTGGGAAGGTGTGATAGGTCATAGGAGATGATGTTTATTTTTGGAATAATGCTATAGGGCACCAGTGGTGCCTAGCACCACAGTGATGTGTCAGTCTGTCGCTGGCTAATCATAATTATAATTTAAGTGGGACCCATGTGGGACCCAGTTTATTAATTAAATCATCCAGTGACAAACAGACATGTCACTGTGGTGCTGGGCACCACTGGTGCCCCATAGCATTGCTCTTATTTTTGGTGTGCCCCTTCCTTCCCTTTTGTAGTTATGTTTTTTCTGTATTCTCCGCCATAAGTTATCTGAAACCAATGAAGATCAAAAGTTCTGAGTCTTAAAAAATAACAAAATGAGTTTCGATTATTCCGTGTTCTATGTGTTTTATTATTGTGATTTACTTACTTATATTTCTAAAGAATCAAAATGCACTACATAACAACAAATGGACAAAGTAAAATGAACGTTTATATATGAAAAATGATTATTGCTAACAAAAAACCACGTAGTTTAAGTTAATGTAAATGACACTGATCGGGAATTTATGGGCAATAGACTTCCGGATCCATTAATAGATCCAAAAATGTTTTACCAATCAAATAAATACAATGACAACCCCACAAGTTTGTTATATAGTAGTGAAAATTTATACCTTTTTGACGAACCACTTATTTATATAAATCTAACATGGCTAAATTGTTCTCTTTTAACGTATTTATTTTATAAAAAAATATAATTTGAATAATTTTGGTCCATGTTAATGGTGATCACCGTTAATCTGAATAATTTTGGTCTATCTTAACGGTGATTTACCGTTTTGTTTTATATTTGTAAGTTATGCACTAATTTTTTTTCTTTACCTTTTCAAAGAGGAATTAAAATCTTCTCCTCTTTTCTTTTTCTTTTCTTTCATTTTTTTTTTTCTTTTGGAAAATCAACCTCAAAACTTTATTAATCAGTGGAAAAAGTTACATAACGAGACATTATATCCGAAACCCAGTCAGGAACAGATTCAAGCCAAATACAATAGCTCTTATCTTTAAGAGCTCTTTCGGCAATACAATGAGCTACGTTATTACATGTCCTAGGAGTAAAAAGAAATAAGATGGAGGAAGTTAGACCCCAATAGGTCCCTTATATCTTGAGCCAACGAACCATCTTCTAATAAGGAGACAGAGTCACCCTTAACAAGATCAACTAAGTTCTGGCAATCTGATTCAATTAAACAGGGGAACAGACCAACATCTATAGCAATTTGGATCCCAAATCTGACTACCAAACCTTCAACTAAAACAACCTGAGATCCAGAAATAAGGAGCGCGTACCAACAGCCAAGACATCACCCAAATGGTCATGAATTATGAACCCAGTGTAAGGCCCTGTTGAGTGGTTAATGACTGCATCGGTGTTCATTTTCAGATCACCTTCTTGTGATCTAACCCAGCGGAGAACTAAAATAGTTTCAACTTTTCTATTCTTCCCATACGCAAACTCCTTGAATTGTTCAAAGTAGTTTTCTGCCCAAGACATAACCATTTCGGTCGACCTTTTTTTTTTTCCACGAACAACCTGGTTCCTCTCAAACCAAATTGACTACATAACAATGATAACTGTTGACATGTGAAAGCTTTTTGACCAAGCATTTAATGCTTGAATTGAAAGAAAATAAAAGCCATTACAAAACTGTGTAATGGAGATTTGAGAGCATTAAATGCTCTATGCCAACATGGTACAAACCCATTACATATATGGCAAAATGAGTGTAAGCCGTGGGTAAACCGTGTATAGATTGTATGAAATAACGTGTAAGAGTTGATGATCCAAGCCTATAAATAATGGTCCTATTTCTTCATTCTACTTATCCTAGAGTGTAAGAAACACCAAGTATTGTGAGAGTATTAGAGTGAGTTTACTCTTGAGAATTAGAGAAAAATATAGTTTTTCTCCTGAGTGTATTTGGGGTCTGGGGTGTGAGTTGAGAGTATTGAGTGTAAACACTTGTAAAGATTCCTTTTCTCCCAATAATAAAAATCTGCAGCAGCTCCGTGGACGTAGCTAATTTGGTGAACCATACTAATTTTATGTGTCCTATTTATTTATTTCGGCATTATTTTTCTTTCATTTATTTTATCGCTTCTACTATTGTGTATTTATTGGGGAGTTTATTCCCTAACAACTGGTATCAGAGCGAGGTTCGATTTTAGTGGGAGCGATGGCTGGAGGTGAAGGATCAGGACCTGGAATTGATAAGTTCGACGGTACAGATTTCTTGTACTGGAGATTACAGATCAATGATTATCTGCATAGTAAAAAATTGCATCAGCCTCTATCAGGGAAGAAACCGGATAAGATAGAGGACAACGACTGGCAACTCTTTGATCGACAAGTGTTAGGCGTAATCCGATTGACGCTAACGAAAAACGTTGCTCATAATGTGGCGGAGGCAAAAACCACAGCAGAGATGATGAGCATCCTGTCAGACATGTATGAGAAACCGTCGGCAAACAATAAGATACATCTGATGAAGAAGTTATTTTATTTAAAGATGGGAGAAGGTGCTTCAGTTACAACTCAAATCAATGAGTTCAACACAATCGTTTCTCAGTTGACGTCCGTCGAAATTAACTTCGACGATGAAGTTCGTGCTCTAATTCTACTAGCGTTTCTACCAACTAGCTGGGAACCAATGAGGGCTGCGGTTAGCAATTCTGTTGGTAAAGGAAAGCTGCAATTCAATGATGTTAGAAACCGAATTTTGGCGAAAGAAGTTCGCAGAATTGATTCGGGTGAAGGCGCATCATCAAGTTCTGCCCTAAATCTCGAGAACGGGGGAAGAAGTAGCGAAAAGAATTCTAACCAGAGTCATGGCAGATCCAGGTCAAGGAATGGAAAAGATAAGTTCAGATCCGGAAGAAGACCCGAATGCTGGAATTGTGGCAAGACTGGCCATATAAAGAAGAATTGTAGAGCACCAAGGAAAGACGACAGCAGAAACGATGCGAATACCGTGACTGATGAGGTACAAGACGCTTTACTATTATCTGTAGATAATCCAATTGACTCTTGGGTCTTAGACTCTGGAACTTCGTTTCATACCACTACACACCGTAATATATTAGAGAATTATGTCGCTGGTAATTACGGAAAGGTTTATCTAGCCGATGGAGAACCTTTAGATATTATTGGTATGGGTGATATCCATCTGAAGATGTCAAACGAATCGGTATGGAAAATCCAGAAAGTAAGGCATGTACCTAAACTGATGCGAAACCTTAAATCAGTGGGACAACTTGACGAGGAAGGACACAATGTGACCTTTACTGGTGGCTCATGGAAAGTTAGCAAAGGAGCCATGGTTGTTGCTCGAGGAAACAAAACTGGAACTCTCTACATAACTTCCAGTTGTAGAGATACTTTAGCGACCGTCAATGCTGAAGTTAATTCAAGTCTATGGCACTGTAGACTTGGGCATATGAGCGAAAAGGGAATGAAGATAATGCTGTCAAAAGGAAAGCTGCCAAAGCTGAAGTCAGTTGAGCATAGCCTATGCGAAAGCTGTATCTTTGGCAAGCAAAAGAGGGTGAGCTTTTCGAAAAACAGAAGAGAACCGAGAGCAGCAAAGTTGGAGCTGGTTCATATAGACGTGTGGGGGCCATCTCCTGTGACATCCCTTAGAGGCTCAAGATATTATGTGACATTTATTGATGATTTGAGCAGAAAGGTATAGGTTTATTTTCTGAAAAATAAATCTGATGTTTACGATACCTTTAAAAAGTGGAGGCCATGGTTAAAAATGAGACTAACCTGAAAGTGAAATGCTTGCGGTCTGACAATGGGGGAGAATATGATGATGATGATTTCAAGAGGTATTGTGCCAATAATAGGATCAAGTTCGAGAAAACCATTCCAGGAAAACCTCAACAGAATGGTATTGCTGAAAGAATGAACAGAACCCTGAATGAACGTGCAAGGAGCATGAGGTTGCATGCAGGGCTGCCAAAGACATTTTGGGCTGATGTAGTTAATATTGCTGCATATCTTATCAACAGAGGACCATCAGTACCATTGGACTTCAGAATACCGGAAGAGATCTGGAACGGTAAAGAGATAAACATTTCTTTCTTGAAAGTGTTTGGTTGTCTATCTTATGTTCATATAGACCCTATCAATAGAAGTAAACTTGATCCCAAGTCTAAAAAGTATTTCTTTATTGGTTATGGTGATGCTGAGTTTAGTTATCGTTTCTGGGATGACCAAAATCGAAAGATCATCAGAAGCAGGGATGTCATATTCAACGAGGAGGTGATGTACAAGGACAACTTGTGCACCGGAGCTGATAGTGTATGTCCTGAAGTAAAAAAAGTTGGGGTAATACCATTGAATGACATCCCAGTAGATGGCCAGAAAGATCAAGAAGCTATAGCACCAGTGGTAGACCCACAGACCCCAGTGGGTAAACTCAGAAGATCTTCCAGAACAATTCGACCTCCTCAGAGATATTCCCCGGCACTGCATTACATTCTACTGACTGATAAAGGCGAGCTAGAGAGTTATAAAGAAGCGGTGCGGAATGATGAGTCAATCAAGTGAGAGTTAGCCATAAAAGATGAGATGGAGTCATTGGCGTCCAATCAGACATGGGAACTAGCCGAACTACCAGAAGGAAAGAAGGCATTACACAACAAGTGAGTGTACTGAATAAAAGAAGAACATGATGGTAGCAAGTGGTACAAAGCAAGACTTGTTGTCAAAGGCTTTCAACAGAAGGAAGGCATCGACTACACCGAGATTTTCTCTCCAGTGGTCAAATTGACCACTATCAGAACAGTACTTGGGTTGGTGGCTAAAGAAGACTTGCATCTAGAGCAATTAGATGTTAAGACGACATTTCTTCATGGTGACCTGGAGGAAGAAATTTACATGAAATAGCCATAAGGTTTTGAAGTACGAGGGAAGGAGAGAATGGTGTGTAAACTTCAGAAGAGCCTGTATGGCCTGAAACAGGCTCCAAGACAGTGGTACAAGAAGTTTGATACATTTATGAGTAACAATGGTTACTTGCGGTGCCAGGCTGACCACTGCTGTTACGTGAAGAGGTTTGACAATTCTTATATTATTCTACTTTTATATGTAGATGATATGTTGATTGCTGGAGCTAATATGGAGGAAATTGATAAGCTCAAGAGAGAATTGTCAATGGAGTTTTCTATGAAGGATTTGGAAGCTGCAAAGCAAATCCTTGGGATGCGGATTTCTAGAGATAGGGTGAATGGGGAGTTTGAAGCTATCTCAGGAGGAGTATGTGAAGAAGGTGCTTAACAGATTCAACATGGATAGTGCAAAGTTTGTAAGTACTCCTCTGCCTAGTCACTTCAAACTAACCAAGGAGCAGTCACCCTCAACAGAGCAGGAGCGAGCTCACATGGTCAAGGTGCCTTATTCTTCTGCTATTGGCAGTCTCATGTATGCCATAGTATGTACAAGACTAGATATAGCACATGCAGTGGGAGTTGTGAGTTGATACATGAGCAATCCAGGAAAACAGCACTGAGAAGCAGTGAAGTAGATTCTCAGATACTTGAGAGGTACTAGTAATATGGCATTGTGCTTCAAAAAGTCAGTTCTGGGTTTACAAGGCTATGTAGATGCTGATATGGCTGTTGATATAGATGGTAGAAAGAGTACTACTGGATATATATTCATATTTTGTGGTACGGCGATTAGCTGGGTCTCAAAGCTACAAAAGATTGTCGCTCTATCCACTACTGAAGCAGAGTATGTTGCTATGATAAAAACAAGCAAGGAGTTGATCTGGTTGCAGAGTTTTTTGGAGGAACTGGGTCAGAATTATGGGAAGAACACTTTATATTGTGACAGTCAAAGTGTTATTCATCTGGCGAAGAACCCTGTGTATCATGCTCGGACAAAGCATATACAGGTTCAGTATCACTTCATATGCTCAGCTTTAGAAGGTGGAGTCTTGGTGCTAGAGAAGATTCTAGGAAGCAAGAACCCAGCAGATATGTTAACGAAGACGGTGATTATTGACAAACTGAAGTTGTGTTCGGATTCAGTTGGCTTGCAAGAGTAACGATGAGGAGATGAGCTGCTGCATTGATCGGATGTGAAGACATAATTAAAATCAAGTCTTCAAGTGGGAGATTGTTGACGTGTGAAAGCTTTTTGACCAAGCATTTAATGCTTGAATTGAAAGCAAATAAAAGCCATTACAAAACCGTGTAATGGAGATTTGAGAGCATTAAATGCTCTATGCCAACACGGTACAAACCCATTACATATATGGCAAAATGGGTGTAAGCCGTGGATAAACCGTCTATAGGTTGTATGAAATAACATGTAGGAGTTGGTGATCCAAGCCTATAAATAATGGTCCTATTCCTTTATTCTACTCATCCCAGAGTGTAAGAAACACCAAGAGTTGTAGGAGTATTAGAGTGAGTTTACTCTTGAGAATTAGAGAAAAATATAATTTTTCTCTTGGATGTATTCGGAGTCTGGGGTGGAAGTTGAGAGTATTGAGTGTAAACACTTGTAAACGTTCCTTTTCTCCCACTAGTGAAAATCTGCAGAAGCTCCGTGGACGTAGCCAATTTGGTGAACCACGCTAATTTTGTGTGTCCTATTTATTTATTTCGGCATTATTTTTCTTTCATTTATTTTATCGCTTCCACTATTGTGTATTTATTGGGGAGTTTATTCCCTAACAATAACCAACAAAAGCTCATCACCACTAAAATTCATTATAAAGTCGATCAAAATAAAGAGAACGTCTTTCTCCTTGGTAACATACGAACTCACGTCAATCTTACAAAATCCTCCAAATCTGACTAGCATGATTACAAAGAAAAAGGGCTTAGACAATAGACTCAATCTCATCTCCACATAAGGGACAACAAGCATCAAATCTAATCTTTCTCAACCATAAACATCCAAAGGTAGGTAAAATACCTGAACAGGCTTTCTAGCAAAAGACTTTGAGTTTACCGAGAAGGTGCAATTTCCAGAAGAAGGGCATCTCCAACGTTGCACCAAATTAGTGCAAAACACTATTTTAGTGTTAAAAGTACTCTCGAATGCAACACTATCTTTTACACCAAATTTGGTGTAATGAATAGCATTACACCATTACACTAAATTTGGTGTAATACTATTCAAGCTTTTTTATTTTCCAAGTAGCTCACACTTTTATAACTTCCAACAAATTTGTTCTCAATATATCTATTTTTATTAACCTTTATTATCTATAATGATTTAATTTATTTCATATTTAATTTAATATGATTATAATTTAAACTAAATAATATAAGTATTAATAATTATCAAAATATAATTTCTCATTAAAATCCATGATCTAAAAACTTCATAATTCGTGGAAAATTAACACTAAATGCAAATATAAACTAAAATTCCAACAACATTTTAGCAAATACAACATAAACTAAAACAATAACAACATAGCTAAGTTTTCAACAACATGTAATCTTTTTTTGTCTTATTTGTGATATTAAATGTTGTGTTTTTTTTCTAATGTTTTATTAAATGTAATATTTAGTTAATTTAAATTAATTTATTAACTTCTAGTATTGTTAATTTATTAAATGTAATATTTAGTTAATTTAAATGTAATATTTATTAAATATTGTTCATGTTATTCTTTATTAATAAGTTTATTTCTCTAGGCATGGCCCCTTAGATATAGACTGTCGGGAGATAGTTGACCCAAGTAGGGCTGCACAAAAATGCAAAAACCCGATCCGACTCGAGAAATCTGCCCGACTCGACCCGAGATTTCGGGTTCAAACTATTGTACCTGAATTTTCGAGTAAAACCTGACCGAACAGAAAGATTTTTAGTTTGAGTACACATTTTGAGGGTTTCGGTACCCGAACTCGAACCCAAATCTGCCACTATTATTAAAAAAAAAACTTTAAAATTGGTTATTTAATAATTTATTTCTCTTTGCTTTTTTTTTTTCTTTTATAAATTTTTATGAGATTGTATGCATTGTGCAAATAGCTAATTATGCATAAAATGGGAAAAAATCAAAATTATTTATTATGTGGTAAAATAAAAAGGGGAGAAAAGTTTTATGCTTTCATAAAACCCGACCCGACCTGACCGAATACCCGATTTACCTGACATACCCGAAACCCGAATACTCGATCTGCGTCAGTTCGGTTTTGGTTGCTTATTTTTATATACCCAAAACTGAATAACCGATTCCGAATACCCGAATATCTGAAAACCGGACCCGATGTACACCCCTAGACCCAAGTAAAAATATTGTGTGTCAAGTTTTTATTTTTTGGTGTTATAACATCTATATTATAATTTTCTACATAATCACCTTACTTAATTAATTGGACAATTAATTATATTCGATAAAAATACAAGAAACAGTCGTAACATTTGGTATCAGAGTAGGTCACTAATGTTTGTTGTGTGAGATCTTGTGAAATTTTTACCATATTTTTCAGGTATGTCTTATCTTGCTGAAGGTGGGTCCATTACACGCCCCACACTATTTGATGGCACTAATTATTTTTATTGGAAGGCACGCATAAAAGCATTCATCAGGGCTATTAATGAAAAAGCTTAAAGATCTGTTCTTACTGGTTGGAGTCCTCCAACTACTAAGGATGATAAAGGGAAAAGTATTCCTAAACATGAATTTAATTGTTCATCTGATGATGACAAACTTGCTAATTTCAACTCCAAAGCTCTAGATGCCATTCTTAATGGAGTTGATGCAACTTGAATCAAAATAATTATAGATTGTGAATCTGCCAAAAGGCATGATATATTTTACAAACTCATTTTGAAAGTTCTAGAGATATGAAAAGAATCAAATTAGTCATTTTATCCTTTATATTTGAGGAATTAAAAATGAGAGATGATGAAACCTTGTTTGAATATTTTACTAAATTATATGATATTTCTAACAAGGCTTTTGCTCTTAGAAAACGTTTTTCAGATACTAAAATGGTTAGAAAAATATTTCAGTCTTTACCTGATAAATTTCAACCAAAGGTCACAGTCATTGAAGAGAACAAGAACCTGACACCATGAAAGTTGAGGAACTGCTAGGATCTTTGCAAATATACGAGATAAATATCAAGCATAAGAAAAAAGACAAAACTATTGCCTTTAAAGCAGCCTTAGAATCGACTGTAAGTGAAAAAGGACATGGTGATGTCGATATTGCTCTATTGGCTAAAACTTTCAACAGGTTTTTGAAGAAAATGGGCAGCAACTCAAATAAAGGTAAGTCTACTCTACCTAAATCTAATGTTTCAAAAGATATAAAGAGAGATATTCAGTGCAAGGAGTCTGAGAGTTATAGACAGATACAAGCTGAATGTGCAAACACTCTAAAGAAGAAATCTAAGGCTATGACTACCTCTTGGAGTGATGAGGAATCTAAAGACAGCCAAGAGGAACATGAAACTCATGTAAGTAATTATGTTGCTTTTAGTATTTCATTAGTTTCAGATGACACGTGTTCTGTACAGAGTTCTGCAGCTAATGCTGCAACACAGCCTGCGTCCGATTGTAACATTAGACAGGGTATACGATTCTGACAATGATGATTCGAACTGGATGAAGAACTAATTCGAAGATCCTATGAGAATATGTATTCTCAATGTATTAAAGTTATAGAACAGAATTGATCTTTTGAAGGGAGAATCTCTACTCTCATACAATACAAGGAGATTTCAGAGATAAAGGTGCAAAAGTTAGAAATTTGCTGGCTGAAAAGGAGGAAAAGTTACAAGAGACTCCAAAGTCCTTAAAAATGCTAAATTCTGGAACGACCAAGTTAGATCATATTCTGTCTGTCGGTAAATCTAGGTTAGATCGTCGAGAACTCAAATTTAAATGTGAGAACTCAAGTTCAAAAACTGTTTTTGTTAAGAATTCTGTTTCTAACCTAGTTGCAGGAACTAGTACTGATATTACAATATAGAAGAAACCTCATGTTGTAACATACAGTAAATCAACTGCACTAGTTTTCGAAAAAGATGCTAATGTTGCAACACAAAAATCTCCTATTACAATACGTTGCAAACCCGCAAGATTTAATTCTATGGGAAAGCGTATTAAGTTTATTCTTACTTGTCATTTCTGTGGTGTTAAAGGTCATATTGGACCTAGGTGCTTTACTATGAGGAATTTTTTGAAAAATAGCTATTATTCGCATAAAACTCCATTTTAAAGAAAAACACCAAAGAAAAAGTTTGATTTGTCAAGAAAAACAAGTAAAGCTTGGGTTAAAAAATCTTAATTAAATTGCTTTGGATCCTTCACTTATTTTAGAATATGTGCTACTAATGATTGGTATTTCAATAGTGGATCTTTCAGGCATATGACAGGTGACAAATCTATTCTTGTAGACTACAAGATAGATACCGAAGGTGTTGTAACATTCAGTAATGGTGCAAAAGAAGGAGTTCTTGGAAAATGAACTCTCAATATTAAAGGATTTCCTATATTCAAGAATGTTTTGTATGTTGATGGACTTATGGCTAATTTAATTAGCATAAGTCAAATTTGTGATTTAAATTTTAATGTTAACTTCACTCGGGATAAGTGTGTTATTTTTTATGATGTGGTAAATCAATTTTGGAAGGATTTCAATCCAAAGACAATTGTTTTACTTTGACAAAACCACATTCATGTAAGATTGCATCTGTGAATGAATATAATTTATGTCATGTTATCAGAAACTTAGTTGAGAATAAAATTATTTGGAACATATAAGAGACTGACAAATAGCTTGCAGACATTTTTAAAGCTCTAGGAATTTAATCCATATGAACTAATGTTGTAACCTTAGTCAGTTAAAGTTAAAAATATTATTTGTGAAAACCTAAAAGATGTTAAGAAAATGATGAATTTATTTTATAAATTATTTTTATTCACAGTTCTTGTTATTTTTATCATGCAAAGTATTTCTGGATAATTCTAAAGAAAAATTGAGAATCTTTGATTGTTTTATGACTGATAAGTAGGACATATTTTGCTCTCAGCTTTATTTTGTGAATACATGTATCATGATCAGATTGAGCTATCTATATTGATGTGTGAAAGCCATCCATAAGTAATCTGGGCCTATGTATCACAAATACATTAGAGGATGATCTACCATGAGAAAAAGACTACCTTAGTGATAGTGTGAAAGCTACTAGTCATAGAAAGATCATTGCCTTAGTTGTTGTTAATGTTACAACATCACCTATCTGCAGTAGCAAAAATCAATTCGTACTGCTCTATTTTATGTGAGATCAATTATTTTTAGTATGTCAGTTATTTCTCAAGCTTAGATGATCATTTAATCTAAAGAATCTTCCAGAAATCGAGGCTGTTAAAAATGGTAAGAACTGTATGTGTTAAAATATTTTATAATTGGAATAAATTCATCAATTTCTTTTTATCTACAAGGTTACCATATATAATATTTTAACTGAGGATATACAATCAATGTTACAACATAAAATAAACTGGGTTTATATTAAAAAAAATCGGATAAAGTTTTAGATAACCGCTGTTGATATCATCTCTACATAGTCCCAAGATTTTCTCTCATTACAGTTTTTTGATTTTATTTTGCCTCCAAATTGATTTAGTTTTCTATTTCAAATTAAGGAAATTGAATGGTCTTCGTTTATTTAAATCCCTGATTTCACTTTTTTCATTGCTAGTTTCGGTGAAATTTTAGAAGGACCAAGCCGCAGGTTCTTTAATTGATCTATCCCCCAGCTGACTTCATCAATTGAACCCATTTCCCCCAGTTCAAATGGTTCAAGCACCTTTTGCTCCAGCCACTCTATTTTATTTTTCTCTTATTTACGATGCTCGTAGTAAAGGGGAGTTTACTAAAGGAGAGTCATAAAAACTGGCTGGGGAAAAAGACGATTATAATGATATCTTTAAGTTTCTCATTTCATAAAAAAATTTAGTTGTTGTCCTGATATTATAAGTAACAATTAAGGGGGAGTAGTGTCATATTCTATTGAATTTACTCTTTTGTTTTCTGCAAGATTTCGCTCATGTTCTAACATTAAACAACTTCTTATGATAATGATTTATTATATATATTGAATTTTTTTTTCATATGATCTATTTCGTCATATTATGACTTCTGCAGGTTTGATATTGTGTCTACTTCCACATGCCTTTGGCACTTTTTGACAATGAAAAATTCTTGATTCTTGGTCAAACACTTATCTTATTTTTGTAGGTACAAATATTTTGCCTAAAAATACCAAAAGGAGAGATCGAAGAGGCAAAATCTATATTACCATTTTAGATGTTGCAATATCACTATTGCTGACATTATTGGAATATTTGACCTAGCACTTTTGAAGTGTTTGTCCGAATTTTACAGCTGTCATATAATTAAATAATTATTTAATTTTATCAAGATTTGATTAGAATTATTTATGGCTAATGTTTGCCTTGTAGGAAAATTAATCTTAATAATTCTTTCTTATTTCAGTCGTGTATAATATAGATTTGATTAATGTGTGATTGAGTCAATCAATTACAAATTAGTCTAATTAGACTCTAATTTTGTTAGGTGTATATTTGGATATTATTTCACCTAATTTATTTGACAACTCATGTAGAATGATCAAGGAAACAATCTTGTTATGTGAAAAAGTAGTTGCCTAATTTCTATAAAGAATTTTAAGGTTGTCGTTTCCTCTTTTAGTCTAAGCTTATTCTACTTGTGTTTAAACGATTTTATTATGTTGATGTGCTAATCAATTTAAAAGAAATTGTAGGAAACAATTCAATGTTGTATCATCACTCGACAAAATCAACATTTAATTTTAGATCAGTCAATTATAATTTTGACTAATTATTTTGTCTTCTAATCAGCATTTATTGCTATTAAAACGTGTCTTGCAGATTGCCAAGAAAAGAAAGACTTCAAGCACTATAAATAAGAGTCTAGGTTAGAGTCCAAAGTATGCCATGTATGTTTGTGATTGCCATTAGAGCATTACTTTATTAAATCTGTCTATATTTTGTTTTGTAAGACTAGGAGGGATTCTTAGTCATTAGAGTGCTTCGGGAGAAATGGGACGAGTCTTTAGGAGAAGGCAGGTTCCGTGAAATCTAAAAGGAGTTCAGATAGAAGGAATCACATCAAGTCGAGTGGAGCTCGCTAGACAGATTAGTGAAGAAGTACTGGCATATTGCAACATTTAAGAGAAGAAGTCTTTTAAATTTGATTGGTGTTTGTACTCACGTTATTCTTTACTAATAAGTTTATTTTTCTAGACGTAGTCCATTGGATGTAGACTATCGGGAGATAGTTGAACTAAGTTAAAATATTGTGTGTCAAGTTTTTATTTTTCAGTATTACAACATCCATATTATAACTTTTCGCATAATCATCTTACATAATTAATTGGATAATTAATTATATTTGGTAAGAATACAAAAAATAGTCGTAACAATGATAAATAACATATGTGAAGAGCACTTTGTTAAATCTGAAAAAATATTTAAAGGAAAATAAACTAAATAAAAAGATTTTGAGAGAGAGAAAGAAAGATGTACCATTTTCATTTTTTAGAATTTTTGGAATTACAAATTTCAAGAAATTTGTTTTGTGATTGTTCATTTTAGTACTTAAAATTCCCAAATTAGCTTTAAAATATACTTTCATATACTAACACATGCTTTTTATATGTGTTTTTAATTAGAAATTCAACAACATATTACAATTTATATAGTTTAAAAACCAACTTACTTTTAATTGAAAAGTTCAGATATTTAATTGTTACAATTGGACAATTGAGAACCAATCTACCGCAAGTTGGATAGCATAGGACCATTTTGTGCCATTAACTTGCAATTCAAATTTATCTAGAAGCTTGTAATAACTTCAAAATAAAAGTTTACTTACTAACCACGTGTTGTACGAGTCTACGACATTTAAATGAGAGAAACGAAACGAGTACGGACGGAGTGGCAGAGCCTTAATCGCTAAGCTTTGCACCTCTCTCTTCTAAATCTCTCTATAAAATTCCACAATGGGCGAAAAACGAGTAAGCATCTGAGATCTCTCTATCCCCATCCGAAAAATCAGTCTTTTCCATTTTTTTTTTTTTTTTTGGTATTGGGTTATGGCGAAAACAGTTGATCTTGATCAGTTGCCAGAAGGGTGCATAGAGGATATAATCTCGCTCACCACTCCTCGGGACGCGTGCCGCCTCTGTTTGGTGTCCCCCTTCTTTCGGTCGGTCGCCCAATCCGACGCCGTCTGGGAGAGGCTCCTTCCGCCCGATTGCCTCTCCATCCTCTCTCGCTCCGTCGATCCTCCTCCGCTCCCTCTCCCCTCCAAGAAAGACCTCTACTTCTCCCTCTGCGATCAACCCGTCCTCATCGACCAGGGTAGAAAGGTAATTAATTAACCTATGCCAGCCTGGGTTTGATACTTCGTCCAATTTGGAGTCCATTTAAGCAATAACATTATCTGATTGTTCATTTACTTAACAATTCAGCAAGATTTTACTACTTTTTTCTTGAACCACAAGATTCTAAGTTTGCTGTATAAAATGTGTAGTCATTTCAAAATGAAGAATCTTTATTGCGTTTTAATTAAGCTTAATTTTTTTCCTCCTCTGTTTATTCTGTCGTACATTTGAGAAATTAGGGAGAAAAAAAAAAAAAAAAAGAAAAAAAGAAAACCCCTTTGTGTTCAACTGGCTTATTCTGTCTTCTTTACTGCTATTAATTAAGATTTACTTGCGATAGGTGAGCTTGGCCGAAATGTCAACCAAACATGGCTTGGTTTCATTCCCTTTTGTTGCCTTTAAGTTTCAATTATCATGTGTGCTTAACTTAATTAATTGTTTGATTGGTCAGAGCTTCTCATTGGACAAAGAGAGTGGGAAAAAATGTTTCATGATATCTGCAAGGGAACTCTCTATAGTTTGGGGTGACACTCCTATGTATTGGAGTTGGATTCCTTTCCCTGAGTCCAGGTAATATGTTCTTTCTCATTATTATTCTGCTAACCAAGCAAGCATGTTCTTGTGGTTACCAAAATGAATGTTTATTTACTCTCAACAGGTTTGAAGATGTGGCCGAGCTCATTGACGTCTGTTGGTTGGAAATCCGCGGCAAGATTGATGTTTCCTTGCTATCTCCGTCGACGTTGTACACTGCAATTCTTGTCTTCAAGTCAACTGAAGAAGCTTATGGATTTTCGATCCAAGCGGGAAAGGGTGCAGTTGGACTTGCCGAGGGAGAGAAATTGACTCGGAAAATTGTTTTAGACGTAAAAAGACGACAGGGGCAAAGCCGAAGACGGAACCGAAGACAGAGGCGAAACCGGAACCTGGTGGAGTCCCAGAGAGGAAGGGACGATGAACTTTATTATCCAAGGGTGAGAGGAGATGGTTGGATGGAAACCGAGCTGGGTGAGTTTTTCTGCGACGGAGGACAAGAAGGGGAACTAGAAATGAGTATTATGGATTTGAGTAGTCATTGGAAGAGTGGTCTCATTGTTCAAGGGATCGAAATTAGACCAAAAAGAGTGTAGTTAAAATACAAGTCGATTCTTGTATGGAGGTCTATAGTCGTTACATTGTACGTTGCCGTGGAAACCAGTTGTGCAAAGCCAGAATCTCTGTTGATTATGTTTGTGAATGAGCAATAAAAGGTTTCTATGGTTGGGAAGGTGTGTTAGGAGATGTTGTTTATTTTTGGTGTGCCCCTTCCCTCCCTTTTGTAGTTATGTTTCTTCTGTATTCTCCGCCGTAAGTTATCTAAAACCAACGAAGATCAAAAGTTTTCATAGTCTTCAAAAATAACAAAATGAGTTTCGATTATTCCGTGTTCTGTGTTTTATTATTGTGATTTACTTATTTATATTTCTAAAGAAGCAAAATGCGCTGCATAACAACAAATCGACAAAGTATAATGAACGTTTATATATGAAAAATGATTATCGCTAACAAAAGAACCACACAGTGTTTAAGTTAATGTGCGTGACACATACCTTGTAGTTAAAATAATGGACAAATTACCATTGTATTAATGGACACCTTCGATTAAGAAGTCTAAGAAGTCTTGAATTCAAATCCGCGTGGTCGGAAGTTTATAGTAAATAGACTTTCGGATCCATTAGTCGATCCAAAAATGTTTTACATACAATGACAACCCAAAAGTTAATGGGGCCGTTTGGTTCGCCCATTCCATTCCATTGGAATGGAAAATCCATTTGAATGTGTGTTTGTTTCAACAACTCTAAATTTTCTATTCAAATGGTCTTTTGGAATGAGTGTTTATTTCAACAATTTAGTTTTTCCATTCAAATGGTTCATTAGTCACATCAACTATTTGAATGGATTTTTGTGTCTTGGATGAGAATGGAGGGGAAGAGGTGTTTTTGCCATTCCAATACTCCCATTCTAATTATAACCCATTCCACTATTTTTTCCATTCAATTGTCTTCCATTCCAATTATAACCCATTCCACAATTTCCATTCAAATACACACATTCAAATAGGCGAAACAAACGGGGCCAATGTAAATGACACTGATCGGAAGTTTATGGGCAATAGACTTTTGGATCAATTAATAGATCCAAAAATGTTTTACCAATCAAATAAATACAGTGACAACCCACAAGTTTGTTACATAGTAGTGATAACTTATACCTTTTTGACGAACCAATTATTTATATAAATCTGACATGGCTAAGTTGTTCTCTTTTAACGTATTTATTTTATAAAAAAATATAATCTAAATAATTTTGCTCTATGTTAATGGTGATTACCGTTAATCTGAATAATTTTGGTCTATGTTAACGGAGATTTGCCGTTTTATTTTATATTTGTAAGTTATAAACTAATTTTTTCCTTTTAACTTTTCAAAGAGGAATTAAAATCTTCTCCTCCTTTCTTTTTCTTTTCTTTTTTTTAATAGAAAATTAACCTCAAAACTTTATTAATTAGTAGAAAAATTACATCACGAGACATTATATCCGAAATCCAGTCAGGAAAAGATTCAAGCCAAATACAATAGCTCTTATCTTGAAGAGCTCTTTTGGTAATACAATGAGCTACGTTATTACATGTCCCAAGAGTAAAAGAAATAAGATAGAGGAAGTTTAGACCCCAACAGGTCCCTTAGATCTTAAGCCATCTAATAAGGAGACAGAGTCACCCTTAACAAGATCAATTAACTGGCAATCTGATTCAATTAAATAAGGGAACAGACCTACATCCGTAGCAATTTGAATCCCAAATCTGACTACCAAACCTTCAGCTAAAACCACCTGAGATCCAGAATATAAAGGGCGCAAACCAGCAGCCAAGACATCACCCAAATGGTCACGAATTATGAACCCAATGTAGGGCCCTGTTGAGTGGTTAATGACTGCATCAGTGTTCATTTTCAGAACACCCTCTTGTGGTCTAACCCAGCGGAGAACTGAAACAGTTTCAACTTTTCTATTCTTCCTATACAAAAACTCCTTAAATTCTTCAGAGTAGTTTTCTGCCCAAGACATAACCATCTCGGCCGACCTTTTTTTTCCGCCACGAACAACCTGGTTCCTCTCAAACCAAATGGATCAAATAACAATGATAACCGGCAAAATCTCATCACCACTATCCTTGGTAACATACGAACTCACGTCAATCTTACAAAATCCTCCAAATCTGACTAGCATGATTAAAAAGAAAGTGGGCATGGACAATAGACTCAATCTCATCTCCACATAAGGGACAACAAGCATCGAATCTAATCTTTCTCAACCATAAACATCCAAAGGTAGGTAAAATACCTGAACAGGCTTTCTAGCAAAAAAACTTTAGCGATCTTTTTTCTCTATGTAGCCAGAACTGAAGTAGAACACTTTCTCCCGTTTCCTTTTTATTGGATAAATGGACTCCTTCTTTGTTTAACATTCTGGAACACTACAGCTGCCCAGATTTTGTCTTACATTCATATTCTTCATATTGTGATCTACTTTGGTATTACCTATGCGAAAAAAGAACTTCATCCCGAAGGATGCTTTCGAAACTACTTTTTTGACTCTCTTTTGTGTTCGAAAGAAAATTTTTTTTTTCTTTTGAGTTTATTGGGAAGGTGCAATTTCCATAACAAGGTCATCTCCAATGTTGCACCAAATTGGTGCAAAACACCATTTTGGTATTTAAAGTCCTCTCTAATACAACACTATCTTTTACGCTAAATTTGGTGTAATGAATAGTATTAAACCATCACATCAAATTTGTTGTAATACTATTCAAACTTTTTTATTTCTCCAATAACTCCTACCTTTATAGCTTTTTAAGCATTTGTTCTTAATATATCATTTTTTATTAACTTTTATTATCTATAATTATTTAATTTATTTCACATTTAATTTAATTTGATTATAGTTTAAATTCATAATACAAGTAATAATAATTATTAAAATATAATTATTTATTAAAATTCATGATCTAAAAACTTCATAATACGCGAAAAATTAATACTAAATGCCAATATAAACTAAAATTTCAACAATATTTTAGCAAATACAACATAAACTAAAACAATAACAACATAGCTAAATTTCCAACAACATATAATCTTTTTTTGTCTTATTCGTGGTATTAAATGTTGGGTTTTTTTCCTAATATTTTATTAAATGTAATATTTAGTTAATTAAAAGTAATTTATTAATTTTTAGTATTGTTAATTTATTAGAATTTTTTTTGAATAATTTGCAATAATGTGTCAAGTAACATATAGATGAAGTAGTCTGTAAAATAAATTAATTGTTAAAAGGACTAAAAAGATAAAGAATAGAAAAGGAATATTATTTTTATGTGTAATGGGTTGGAGTTTAAGTGATAAAATGGTGTGAAAGTTACACCATTTTTGTGTTATGAGTTGGAGACGGACAACCAACTTTCATTGCCAACAGCACAAGAAGGAGCCAGCAACATCTTAAAGTCTATCAAAGCCTTATAACCATTCCTAACTGTATAAATCCCATTCTTAGTGCATTGCCAAACAAGAGAATCGGGTCTGGCCTGATAACTGCGAGGAACACTAAGGATGAGATCGGCTTCCTCTTCCAAAAAATTACTTCCTCCCCTTTCAAATATATATATATATATGAGGAAAATTTATTTGGTAGTACTAATTTGGCACAAAATGACTTTTTTAGTAGTATTTTTCAAACTGATATTTCTAATAGTATCACAAATTATATGACCCTTTTTTAGTAATTTTTTGTAAATTGATATTTCTAGTAGTGTCACAAATTATGTAACGAAGGGTCACACAATTTGTGATTATAAAATTATGACTTTTCTAGAACTGATTAATAGTCATAAATTGTGTGACCATCTGTCACACAAAGTCACAAAACACTACAACTTTAGTAGAAAAGTCATTTCTTCAAAACATTCCTGAAAAAATCATTTTAGTCAAAATTACTACTATTTATATCAATGGCTTTTGTGTTAATTGTTAGGTTTTTTCATATAAATCGAGGCCCATAGTCTAAAAAATGGGACTTATAGAAATATGACCAAATTTTGGGCCCAATTCAAGTAAATATTCATTTGTCAAATGTTATAGCAAAATGTCCGATGTATATGTTTATATACCAAGTGTAAAATTTTATATACTAAGTACAAAAAATTATATATCCAGTACATTTCAGTACAGTAACTGAAATTAGTAGATAAACATATCTACCAAGTGTAAAAATATATATATATACATGAACATTTAGCTATAAAATTTAAAAAATGGACATCAACTTAATCAAATTTAAAATATTGGTCATCCACCTAAATTTCTCTTAAAAAATTGAAAAGTCTAGGATGAGTTGAAACTTTTGGAAAATCTCGGATTTATTTAGACAAATACTACTTATTAATAATATTTAGAAAAATATTATTTTTGAAAAATCGGTACCTTTCTTTTTTTGAAAGGAAAATTGATACATTTTAAAGGTACTCATGTTAGCAATCAAGTTATTTGGAATAATTAAGAGTTATTTTTAAAGGAGTTATTTCAACTCTAAAGAAGAAAATTGAGAAAGAAAATGGCAGGCAAGATATACCTCCAGCTGAAGTGATGCAATCATTCAAAAAAAAAAGTCCTCAAATAACTCATCCATTAGTGAAAAGTGATATTAATTTTTATAAATATTGTTAAAAATGATATTCTTCTAAATCATTCTGGGATTGTTCTAGAAATTTAAAAACCTGGGATTTTTCAAATTTTTTTTAAATGTTATCATGAAAAAAAATCAAATTTCCTCTTAATTATTCTAATTAAGAATCACAATTCACAACTAAAGTCCATGAACGGCCAAGATAGTTTATTAGATCTCTTTAACAATGTGTTAGTAAAATTTCATTTGCAGGACCTAAACTTCTTAGCAAGATTTAAAATTAGTAGAAGAGGGTAATGTTTTTGTTTTGGGCTTATTACAAAAATCTAGGCCCAAAGTACCAAAATTTAAAAAATCCCGGATGGAGCCGGTTTGATTTAGAAAAATATCACTTTTTAAAAGTATTATTAGAAAAATAACACTTTTAAAAACTATTTAGAAAAATACTATTTTTTTCTTCAGAATTGGTATTTTTCAATGATACTCGAGGTAACCAATTAGGTTACTTAGAGTAACCAATTCAGTTACTTGAAGTAACTGTTCAAGTTACCTCAGGTAACTCGACTAGCTATCTTAAGTATCTCATCAATTAATAAAAAGTGGTATTTTTCTAAATATTTTTAAAAGTGATATTTTTTTAATTAAATCCGGGATTTTTCAGAATAATTTTAAATTCCGGGATTTTTCAATTTTTATGAAAAATTACCATAAAAAATCAAATTTCCTTTTTTGTTTTTCCACATAAGAAGGCTTTATGGCACAAATGGTCCACGAACTATCTAATTTATGGCAATTGGGTCATCAAAGTTTCAATTATAGTAATTAAGTCTTTGAACTTTCCGATTTGAAGTAATTTAATACCTGAATTATCTAAATTACAATTTGTTGTTAAATTTCTGATAAAAACACATGTGGGAAGTACATTGTTGTAGCATATGAAAGTAGTTAAAGGAATAACAACTTGGATAAAAGAATTTGGAGAAAATAAAAGATGTATTGGTTGCATTTTTTAGAGTATTGGAGTTGCAAATTTTGAGAAAAATTTTATGTGATTGTTAATTTTTATACCTAAAAATCCGAACTTACTTTTCAAATACACTTTCAGATATCATTACGTACTCTTCATGTGTGTTTATAATCAGAAATTTAATATCATATTACAATTTAGATAGTCTGTTGTCCAAATTACTATAAAGAGGCTGAGTTATTACAATTAAAATTTTGAGAACCAAATTACCACATATTACATAGTTCAAGGACAATTTGTGCTATTAATCCACGGAAGAATTATGAGGGAAATATTTACTTGTATTAACTACAAAGGATACAGCAATGTATTTAATTGGAATTCTAATTAGAATTGCAAGGGATATTATGTCTTTAATTAAAATTCTAAGGATAGGTGGCAACATTTGGAAATGGGACCAATCACCATAATTGAATTACTTTATATCCTATTTTTTTCCTAAACTTTCCAAAAATACATTCTTTACATTAATAGGAATTGGAATTGGAATTGGAAGAAAGTAGGTGGAACTCCCTACCAAAATTGGAATGAAATGGATAGAAGTTCATGCGATTTATACCGTATATTGTGGGTCATTTTTCAACTTATCAAACATACTCACGGAGTAAAAACAAAAAATACCAATTGAAAACTTCTTCTATATGACAAAATTTTGACCTTTTAAACAATTTTAGGAATCAATCAGGTCATCAATCCTAGTGGCGAAATTGCAAGTCTCAAGTCTAAACTGCGTGCGTGTTGTAATGTAATTATGGACTTTTGCAAAATTCCCTAAACTTACTTGCAAATTGCACGAGGAAGGCGGAGTACTGCCAAGGCCTTAGGGCATGTTTGGCACTGTTTTTTATTTTCTGTTTTTAGAGTTGTATTTTCAGAAATGAGAACAAAAACTGTTTTATAATGTTTTTAGAAAACAATAGGTGTTTGGCAAATGTTTTCTAACAATATGTTTTAGGGAAAAAAATTATATGAATATAAAAAATCATATTTGTATTATAAAAAAAAAAAAGAGAGAATGAGGAGAGAGAAAGTGATGAGAGAGAATGAGAAGAGAGAAAGTAATGAGATAGAATGAGGATTGAGAGAATGAAGAGAGAGAAAGTGATGAGAAAGAGTGAGGAGAGAGAAAGTTATGAGAGAGAAAGTGGTTAGAGAAAATTATGAGAGAGAAAGTTACAAAAAAAATATATATATGAAAGTCATGTAAAAAAAAAAATTATTTCTTTTTTTAGAAAAAGAAAAAGTTAAGAATACATTTTGAAAACAACATTTTGTTGTTCTCTGAATTTTCTGTTTTCTTTAACTCTGTTTTTAAAAACTGTTCTCAGATAACAATGCCAAACACCCTTATTTGTTCTCAGAAAACAGTTTTTTATTTTTAAAAACAAAAAACTATTTTTTAGTTATAATGCCACTAAGCTTTGCTCCTCTCTCACTCTCTATCTCATTGCTCTATATAAAACGCACGTTATAGAAGACAGTGGTGAAAAACAATAAAAGCACCTAAAAAGTTTTATTCGCTAATATGGAGAAAGCGGTCGATGACTTGTACATGCTGCCGGAAGCCTGTATAGCCCATATAATCTTGCTCACCACCCCTCGTGACGCGTGCCGCCTCTCTTCGGTGTCGCCCACCTTCGCGTCCACCGCTCAATCCGACACCGTTTGGAGGAGTTTCCTCCCGAAGGATTTTCTTTCCATCCTCTCTTGCTCTGTCCATCCTCCTCGTCTGCCCCCTCGTCCAAAAGACTTCTACTTCTCCCTATGCGATCGACCCCTCCTCATCGACAAGGGTAGAAGGGTAATTTTATATTCTCGATCTGTTGGAAGAACTGCATCATTGCATTTTGATTAAAGCATAAAAGAGTGTTGTCTCTTTCACTATATATTTAGGCCACGTTTGGAATGCAGGATAAGGATGGGATTGGATTGGATTAAATTAATCCCATGTTTGGTGCATGCATATGAGATGGATTGGATTGGATTAAAATAATCCATTCCAAAAATAATCCCCTTAGAAGGAGATAATCTTATCCTCTTGAGAATTTGGGATTAGGAGGGATTATGAATTTGATTAAAAATAATAGAATATTTTTGAAGTAGTAATAAATGATACTTTCGAAATTAACTTTTAAAAGTGGTATAACCAGAAATGGTATTTTTCAAAATATTTTTTATAAATCGTATTTTTGCAAATAATTTTACAAAAAATGTCATTTTCCAAAAATAAGTTTTAAAAGTGGTATTTTTCAAAATATTTTTTTTAAAATGGTATTTTTGTAAATAAGTTTTTAAAAATGATATTTTTACAAAATTGATTTCTAAAAATGGTATTTTTCTAAATTAATTTTTAAAAGTGATATTTTTCTAAATAATCAAACCTCAAAATTTGTAATTTACCTCAAACTATGAAACACACCTATCTTAACAAAAAGTAACATACCAAACATGGGATAGGATTGGACTATAATTCTATCTTATCCTATCCTATCCAATCCAATCCAATCCATTAAAATAGTCCAATCCTATCCTATCCTATCATGCATACCAAACGAAGCCTTATTGTATTGTTCTAGTTTGTTTATAATATAGTTAGTTTATTGCTTTAAGTTTAATGTGTGTGCTTATTTAATTGTTTGACAATATTGGTCTAGAGCTTCTCATTGGATAGAGGGAGTGGGTAAAAATGTTACATGATATCTGCAAGGGAACTCTCTATTGCTTGGGGTGACACTCCTTCGTATTGGAGATGGATTTCTTTACCTGAGGCCAGGTTTATAATTATATTCTTTTTCTCATTTTTATAGTTCTTATTTTACTAATTACTTGCATTAATAGTTGTTGTTCTACCAAGCATGTTCCTTTTTTTTTTTCTTTTTTCTTTTTATTGTGGTTATACCAAAAATGAATATTGTTTATGTTTACTGATGATCAAACAGGTTTGAAGATGTGGGCCAGCTCATTCACGTCTGTTGGTTCGAAATCCGTGGCACGATTGATATTCGAATACTATCTCCTTCTACATTGTACACTGCATATCTTGTCTTCAAGGCAACTAGGCATGCTCATGGATTTTCAAACCAAGCAGGAAATTCCACAGTTGGACTTGTGGGGGAAGAAAAATTTGCGCGGACAGTTGTTTTAAGTGCAAAAAGAAGACGAAGGCGAATTCGAAATCTAAATGCCGGCATATCCACGCCTAGAGGAAGGTACAATGACCATAATTATCCAGAGAAAAGAGGAGATGGGTGGATGGAAGTTGGGCAGGGTGAGTTTTCTTGCAATAGAGAACAAGAAGGGTGTTCCCGGGTCCAAGAAGGAACATGCATATGCCATAATCATAGGTCTTATGAATGATACATAGTATGAGTATGAGTTACAAAGATGATTACCATGACATAAATTTTGATCGTTTTTATTAGAGAGTAGGCACTGGTCTAAGTAATAAAGCATTCATCCATAGAATGTAAATAAGGAGTATTTATACGACTAAAAAACAGAGTAATCGGATGGAGGATATATGATAAACCGCTTTTAATGTAATCAAAATAAATACTAGCTTATGAATCATTAAACGTCAGGGCAACCATGGAGTTATTGATTACGTGCCGATTGATGCATATAGTATTATTATAACGATTATAACATGGGGATTATAGATCAATATGATGAAACAGAACAATATAAAGTAATGCTAGATTAGAAAGAAATATTTAAATAAGATACCGCTGAGGGATCTCATTATGTTTCACTTTAATTGATAATCCTTCTTTTTTAGTTCAGCCACGAGGTGTTCCAATCTTATTGGATGCAATTTAGCTAAGATGCTAAAGTTCACACACAGCAAGTATACAAGAATTCCGGTCTAACCAAGGTTTACGTCTCCAATTTAGCAAGAGTGTAATAGTTCAAAGATACTGAAATCCCAGTCCAGTGAAGATAATGAAATTCCAGGGTCTAGCAAAGGCATATCAATTCGGGTCTTAGCAAAAGTAGAGAATCTCTAGTCTATCTGAGATATGTGACTCTGGTCTAGCTAAGGTAGGAAGGATCTGGTCCAACTAAAGTCTTTATTTTATTCAACCATCAAGGTTGATATTATTAATACATCCACATTGTTTTTTAATATTGTTTTCGGCATTGAATTCATGTGTTCTTCACAGTTTATATTTGTCCAGCCATTGATTTCTGATAAGATACATATGTACAGGTGCTAGTTTTCCACATACCTATTTATAATGTTCATGTATATATATAGATATATATATCAATAATTCTCATCTTGACCAATATGGAAATTTTTGCTATCGTTTTAACGCTATCACCTTGTTCGTCCATTTTCAATTACCATCAAATCATTAATTTGACATGCAAATTATAAGGGAAGGTTTTGAGCTCAAAATTTAAGAGAGAGTGCTGGAAACATACCTGCAGTACCGTAGGTGGAATAATAGTAGCAATAGGAGTGAGGAAATACTTTAATCAAAAAAGGATGAAATCGAGGGAACGGATGGGAAGAATATAGTCCCACAACTAAAGGCTCAAATTGATAGCCCGGAAGATGGTATTGCCCTTTTTTAAATAATGGATTTCAACTTTCTAGATTTTTTAATACTCTATTTTTCTTCTCTCCATTTTTATTCATAGTTCTCATTTCGGTATTCTATTTCAACTTCTTCCCTTATCACCCTTTTTACTCACCCTTACAACTCAAAGAGTTTTTCTTCTAGTGATTTTCTTTCCCTCTTCGTCCCTCTCTCTTTCTCTCCCTGGACCCCTCTTTTCTAGACCGTCTTTTCCTTCTTGCTTGCTTCTCTATTTATAGTGGTGGTAATCTCTACAATTAGCTATCTAGACTTTCTATTTTGTAGGTTCTACTTTTGCTCTTCTGGATTTCTTTTAACAATCTTTTGCAAGCATATTTCCCTTTAATATCGTTTTCTTTCTTTGCTATTTACTTATTGCTTTATGATCATATCTCCCCTTCTTAGATCCTCTTTTTAACAATTTTATTGAGAGGGAATATTTCCCATAATTTAAGGACAATATATGTCCATTACGTATGTCCTTACCAGAATAGTTCCTAATATTTGAACATAAGAGAAGTCCCATATTTCTTGTAGGTGTTCATTTCATTTTCTTTTTGTAGGGCACTTTAAGCTATCAATTTAATCATATTTAATGTGGATCCTATTTGGTATTGCTATATTCAAACACCCCAAACCACATCCCACAACATCATTCCCATAGGTATAATCCATGACCATCTCCAATCTATTTTTACCCCAAAACAAAGGGGAAGGGGAATTGGAAATGAGTGTTATGGATGTGAGTAGTTGTGGCAAGGGAGGTCTCATTGTTCAAGGGTTCGAAATTAGGCCAAAGAGGGTCTAGTTTAAATAAGTCAATTCTAATGTTGCTTGGTAGTCATTATGTTTTACATTGCATATATATGTAAGTCAGCATCTCTTTTGGTTGTGTTAGTGACTAGTGTTGATTTTTAGGGTTTTGCTTTTTTTTTTTTTTTTTCTTTTCCTCATGAAGACCTTATTTCTATGACTGGGAATGTGCTATAGTTGGTTATCTGATATAATTCAAATGCATGAGATGTAGTTCATATTGTGGTGTTTCCCTTTTCCCTCTCTTTTGTAATGTATTCTTGTGTCAAACATTGTATAATATGGAGTCAGGTTCTATACAGGGAAGGATTAGAAAGAAAAATCCTACAGGATTGGGATTCAAAGAATCTCCCTCTCCAGTAGAGTGAAAATATAGATATGTAAGATTTGCATAAGGAATAAAATTTATTAAGAGAATTCATTATTGTAATTTTCCCATCTATGTTCATACCAAAGCGAAGGAGCTACATATCGCGTCGACAAAGTAAAATTAAATGTTGTTTATGTGTCAAGTGAAAACGTACGTGTAAGGGATAAACTGTATTACCAATGAAAAAATGATATGTAGTTAAAGTTAATATGAACGACATGTAACTTGTAGTCAAAATAAATATTCCATAAAAATAATCTAAATCCTACTTTGATTTTTGACTTTTAAAATGTCTTGGACTTAGTCCTTAAATTGTGCTTTTGTCATGTTTACTTATAAGTAATGATGAGGAGAGGGAAGGGGAAAGGAAAATTGATTACCTTTCATGTAGGGGTGGCAATTCGGGTTACGACACGATGACACGACACGATTTTTTGCGGGTTAAAGTAAAAAAAAAAGGTGCGGGTCGAAATTAGGTCGACCCATATTACACGAAGAAAAAAAAAAAACGGATCGGGTTCGGGTCAACCCACTTGACCCGAACTTGACCCGCCAAAAAAATATAAACATAATTAAATTATAAAAATATTTTTATTTAATTTGTTTATGACTATTATTATAAATATATTATTTAGGATTATAAGTTATTAGTTATATTTATAAATTACGCCTAATTTATTTGTTTTGAAATGAGACAATAATAGACTTAGTAAAGGAAAATATAAAGAGAAAAATATGGATCATAGCGGGTTGACGGGTCAAAATCGGGTTGTGAGTTAGGTGTTATTCACCAAAATGGGTTACACGGATCAGGTTCGGGTCAACCCGATTTATGTGCAGGTCGGATTAGTGTTGACGTTTTTCTGATACGACGGGTCACGGTCGGGTTCGGGTTGATATAATTTGTTTATAAATTAGACTTCAACCTGACACGAACCCAACTCGCCAACACGAATTGCCACCCCTACTTTCATGTATTTACGTACCAAGAGATGTCAATTTTCACCGTTGTAAATAGTACGGGGCACGGGGCACGAATTCCTCGTTTAATATTTGACGGGGTGGGGCGGAGGATTGAGTGCCCCACACCGATCCCTCTCCGATTATAGATAAGTTAATTTTTATATTTTTATGTAGTAATAAATCAACTAAATTTTAAAAAAGAAACTAATAATATATAGTCATATGCTAATATTGTTTGAATTTTAAGTATTTAAGATTGTGTAATCATTTTAGATGAATGATATTCTATATGATTTTGGTATCAAATATTTTATATTTGATAACTCTAAATGATAGACTTTTGTTTGAATGTTTCTTTTTTGAGTTATTTAAATCTTTTATTCAATTATAATACCAATACATTTGAGCTAGAATTGGAGTTTTCAATGATTTTAATTTTAATTTAGGCTTTTTTTTATCAAAATATTTAGACTTTTTAAAATATTCGACCAACTTAGGATTATTTAATTACAAAATAACGGTTCCAAAATACCGGTGGAAAACCGATCCCCGATGAAGATTTTCCAAAACTACCTTATATCATATTAAACGGTGAATGATATGGGGATGATATAGTAAACTAATAACGAGGACGGGGATCGTAAACACAAAACCATTCCCGTCCCGCCCTGTAGATATCCTTACATACCTAATTAGTTACACATGAAAGGAAATCATAACATTTCCTTTCATTATTTCTTATTCCCATCCATTCTCTTTCCCCTCTCCCTCCCTTTTCCACACATTCCTATTACGGATTAATTAAAGCGGCCTTAGTTTTTAAAACTTCAAATATTATATTTTGCTACACTAAGATTTTTTTTGTTTTCAATTTTGTTTCATTGATCTCAGTTTGAATTTACGGATCAAATCTTGGACATTTTAAGGGTAAGAGGAAAAAAAATAGAAAAAGAGATTTGGCTATAATTTAGCGAGTAAAAATCGGATTAAACCGAACAAATAACATGTTTTTCGGTAACACATAATTAACATGTAGTTTTATTTTACATCTACAAAAATTTGCTCAAAAACGACAAAGATAAAACAGTACTAGTATATTACTAAGAAAATGTTATAAAATAACTTTGTATTTTGTCCTTTTTTAACGTTATAAAATAATCCTCTAAAATTTGATTTTTTTTTTAATGCAAAGAACCTTGTGATGTAACTATTCTAGTAATCCGACATTCTCATGTAAACTAAAATAGGAAAATTGATTTAAAAAAATGACAAAATTTCCTCTAGTGGATGGTAGAATATGATATTTTTACGTTGTGTTTGGATATGTAGATAGTTATTTCATACTATTTTATCATTTTATGAGATCATTTGAAAAATCTAACTATTATTTAGAAACTAGTATAGACAATTTTAAAATTTGTTTAAATTTAAATAGTACCTTTCATTAAGGTAATTTGGTATTTTCAATCAATTTTCCTAGTTTTGATAACATAAGGAGTTCGAATAATAAAAATTATCGAATTACAAGTCTTTTTGTAATAAAAGATTAAATTCAAAGTGATTTTTACATATTTCTTTAAACATAAGGAGTTTCGTAAAAAAATAATGAAATAAAAGATAATTTTACGTTATTTTTCCCTATAATTCTCTATCCCTGGTTAATATTCTTAATCCTAATTTTACTCAAGAGTCATGAACTTCAAAACGTCCTATATTTGGCATGTAAATTACGTTTTTGTCCCAGTTTTAAACTTTGGCCTTGTTTGGAATAACTTAGATTTTTGGAGGGAAAAAAATTCCAAGAAAAATATTCTAAGGAAAAAAAAGAGGAATTTATGTTCTCATATTTGGATTCAGATGAAAAATGATAGAAATTTTTTTAAAAGAAAACGAAAATTAGATTTGATGTCATTTTTCTTATTATATCGTATTTTGACAAATTAATTAGGAAAGCTAAAAAATTAAAAATAAAGTTCTATAAAATTTTAAGAAAATATTTTTATTTTTTTATTTGACTTTTCCATCATAATTTTTTTCCCCATTGTAAATTTTATAATGTTTCATGCTATTATTATAAATTATGTCTTTTCCCCTTATCTTACAACATGATTGGTTAAAATGTGATATAAATAGATTGCCATTTTTTTTTAAGATAATAAATAGGTTGCCAAGTTTGGGACATACTGAAATTCGAGATGAAAATAAGATTAGGATTAGAATTAGGGATCCAAATAAAAATCATGTCCTTTGCATCAAGATTAAACGTCATGTCGTTTTTATTTATTTATTTATTTTAAAACATTATTTTTAGCTAGAACGACATGCAAAAGAGCGAACTGTCGTTTGTTTCATGGGAAACTCGAATAAAAAGACTGAAAAGGGGAAAAAAAAATTCTTTATATTTTGAAATGAGAAAATAAAATAAATAATTCTAGCAAAGAAAACAAAAAACGGGAAAAAAAAAAAAAGAAAAGAAAAGAAAAAGGCTTCGTTCAGTTTGGTTCATCTATCTCCTTGAGTGGCCGGACCCCGAGCATAGAGAGAAGAAGACCCCAAAACGACAGCAGTAGTAGTACAAGAAGCAGTAGCCGACTACTCCCATCAGGTGCTTCCTTCTACTTTTTCTTTTTCACTTCTTTATGGGCATTTTCCAATCTTCTATCTCTTCAACCTGAACCTGAGATTTTTTTTTTCTTTTTTTTGTTTAATTTTTTTTCCCTATCTTCTTTCGATGTTGAACAAGAATGGTATTTGTTTAAGACACTGAAAACACATCATCATATTCCTGGATTGCTAAAACAAGAAGAACCCACCACTTTAAATTACCGAATTTTAAGCTTTTGGGTATTGGAATCTGTAGATTGTCATTGTTTGGATCGGTTCAATAACACCCACTTCGTGTTTCGCAAACCTTTTTAAGATAATTATTGGGTTTTCCTTTGTTTTGTGTTCTGAAAATTTTTTGGATGATAAACACTTTGTTAGTAGTTAAATAGGATGAAAAGTAAAAAAGGGGAACAAAATGAGAACAATTATAAATACAGGAATAATTGACTGCGTGTCTATACCTTCCAACTTAAAAAGAAGGTTTTTGAACTTCTTGGAGGTTGGAGCCATGAATTCAGTTTCAAGAGAACACAGAATTCTGAACTTTGGGTTTGAATTGTTTGATTTTGATTCTGCTTTTGAAGCATATTTTTCCGGATGGGATGGGTTCTTTATTGGGTATTAGATGATTTTAGCTCAGATCTTTTTACTGGAATGGTCAGAATGAGTGTAGCTAATCACTATGCTTTAGTACCTATTGAATCTGGGTGCTATTTGTTAATGCTATCCACTTGAGTTGCGTTGTATTAAATGTGTACTTTTAGAGTAAATGGCTGCTTGGGAACACAAAAATCTTTCATAATACTCTCTTCAACCCCTCCTTTTTTTTTTTTAACTTCAACTATGCTTTCAGTCCAAGGTATTTATGTGCCTTGTCTTATTTTAGATAATTAATGCTCATTTTTGTACAACTTATACCTCCTGCGTTCTTTTGCAAAAACAATATATTATGAATTTTTTCTGTGAACTATACCGGATGAATGCAAGTTAATATGAATAATTAAACTAGAAACTTTGTTTATTGTCCCTCGTTGTTGTTGTCAGGTTCCTTCATCATTTTTGTTTTCCTGAAAAGAAAAATCATTCGCTCTACACCAGAGACTGTCAAAGGATTTCCTTGCAGTGATTCTCCATCAACATAAACATTCTTGCCTCTTATTGTTTTTTAAGTTGGTTGTACTTTGGTTATCCTCCTTTGGTTAATTGCTTATCTCATAAAATTCGCCATTTCTTCCACTGCAGTAGCTGACAGGAGGTGTTATCTGATACGGTATTGTAGTAAACCTTAGCCTTTTGGAATCCTTGTTAGCCAGTGTACAGCATTAGGGGAATGCTTTAAACAATGTGACAGTGCTGCTTGCTACTCCTTCTGGCGATACATGGCTGATCATTCTTTAGTTGTACCCGATACTTCTCTTATTGTGGCAGATCATTCATTAGCCATAGGGCAAGAATTTCCTGATGTTGAAACTTGCCGAAGAGCATTGAAGGATATTGCTATAGCAATGCATTTTGATCTTCGGATAGTGAAATCAGATCGCAGCCGGTTTATCGCAAAGTGCTCCAAAGAAGGTTGTCCATGGCGTGTACATGTAGCAAAGTGTTCTGGAGTTCCAACGTTCACTGTTAGAACCCTGCATGGAGAACATACCTGTGAAGGAGTTCGGAACCTTCATCATCAGCAAGCATCAGTTGGTTGGGTTGCTAGATCTGTAGAAGCACGAGTTCGAGATAATCCACAGTACAAACCGAAGGAAATCTTGCAAGATATCCGTGATCAACATGGAGTTGCTGTATCTTACATGCAAGCTTGGCGTGGAAAGGAGCGCAGTATGGCTGCACTTCATGGAACTTTTGAAGAGGGATATCGCCTTCTTCCCGCATACTGTGAGCAAATAAGGAGGACCAACCCTGGAAGCATTGCTTCAGTTTTTGCGACTGGTCAAGATAATTGCTTCCAACGCCTTTTTATATCTCATCGTGCATCTATCTACGGGTTTATAAATGCTTGTAGACCACTTCTAGAACTTGATAAAGCAAACCTTAAGGGGAAGTATTTGGGTACAATACTTTGTGCTTCAGCTGTTGATGCTGATGATGCTCTAATTCCCTTGGCAATAGCTATTGTAGATGGAGAAAGTGATGAAAATTGGATGTGGTTCATGTCAGAATTGCGGAAGCTTCTTGGAGTGAACACTGAAAACATGCCTAGACTAACGATACTATCTGAGAGACAAAGGGGAATTGTAGAGGCAGTAGAAACACATTTTCCAAGTGCTTTCCATGGCTTCTGTCTGCGTTATGTGAGTGAAAATTTCCGGGACACGTTCAAGAACACCAAGTTGGTGAATATCTTTTGGAATGCTGTCTATGCCCTCACAGCTGTTGAATTTGAAAGCAAGATTGCTGAGATGGTAGAGATCTCTCAAGATGTTATATCATGGTTTGAACAATTCCCTCCCCAACTTTGGGCTGTAGCATATTTTGAGGGAGTACGGTATGGCCACTTCACTTTGGGAGTCACAGAGTTGTTGTATAATTGGGCCCTCGAGTGCCATGAGCTCCCGGTTGTGCAAATGATGGAGCATATTCGCCAGCAATTGACTTCTTGGTTTAATGATCGTCGGGATATGGGCTTGCGATTGAGCTCCATTCTTGTTCCATCAGCAGAGAAGCGGATCGCTGAGGCTATTGCAGATGCCCGCTGCTATCAAGTACTTCGGGCAAACGAAGTTGAGTTTGAGATTGTGTCGACTGAAAGGACAAATATTGTGGACATACGAACTCGAGTGTGTTCTTGTCGCCGTTGGCAGATATACGGTTTACCTTGTGCACATGCGGCTGCTGCACTTATTTCTTGCGGGCACAATGTACATCTATTTGCCGAGCCTTGTTTCACAGTAGTGAGTTACAGGGAGGCTTACTCACAGTTGATAAATCCTATTCCAGATAAGAGCCTTTGGAAGGAACAAGGTGAGGGAACAGAGGGTGGAAGTGCCAAGGTTGAGATCACGATACGCCCACCCAAGACTCGTCGGCCTCCTGGTCGACCGAAAAAGAAGGTCCTCCGCGTAGAAAACTTCAAGCGTCCAAAGAGAGTTGTTCAATGTGGTCGCTGCCATTTGTTAGGACATTCTCAAAAGAAATGCACACTGCCAATTTAACCCGAGTTAGCTTGTTAATTTCTTTCTTTTTTCGTTTCATTTTTCTAATATGCAATAGAATCACCGTTATGTTTGTAATCTTGATGTATTCTAACTCCAAGTGGCAAATAAGGATTTACTCCTATTTGGCATAGTTAGTTCTCTGTCAATGTGCATGTAGATACTGGCAGTATTTTTAGGATTCATGCCAAAGCATAACTCAAGTAGAATCTTATTCGTATCCAAAAAGAATCATTTTAAGCGTTTGTTTTCTTTTCTCTGGAAGTATGATTTTTTTTTTTTTTTTTTTTAATTTTTGGCTCGAAAAGATAAGAACAATAATATAATGGTTAAATATAATAATGGTTCCTAAATTATATTCATTGTCACATTGTCCCCAAATTTTCAATTTACATAGTAATGGCCTTTGAATTATGTGATTGTTACAGCAAAAACTTTTTTGTTACAATCTGTTAATATTTTAACAGAAAATAGTCATGGACAAACTGTATAATTGAGCATTATTTACTTCTATGAGTCAGAATATCGTTTCCAGTCATAATTATTAAATTGTGCACTTTACACAAGACTCATTTTTGTTAAAATTTAATAGTTTGTGAAAAAAAAAGAAAATGGTCATTGCAGCAACAATTGTACAAGTCTTGGTAGTCTACTGTGTAAGATAAAAATTTCGAATCTCATTCTTGACTACAGTTACCAAACTGTGTGCTATGTAATGACTTATTTTTGTTAATTATTTAACATTTTGTGACAAAATGATCATTGTTGCAATAATTACATAATTCAGGGAACATTATTATGTACATTCAAAATTCAATGAGGTAAAGTAGTATTACAGGTATAATTCAGAGGCTATTAATATTATTAAACTTAATAATAATAATAGTCTTTTGGTTGGGATTTGATGCTATATATATGAGTCCTAGTCCAATAGGTATTTTTTTTTTTTAAAAAAAAAAGGGTGGACTAGATATATGGCTAGTTTTTGGCCCAGTACACAGTATATGTCCCAGGCCCGTATTTTATAGCAAAATGGCCACCATCATTACCGTTAGACATTTTACTCCTAAACTACCCTCCTTTCATCTAACTCAGCCACGAACCCACTCTCCTTCTCCTACGAAACTGAAACTTTCCTTCTGCTCTGGAACCCCATTTCCCTCATCTCAAATTTTCTCACCCTTTCTACTAAAAGCTAAACTAATTTCTCACCCATTTTTTCCTTTGTCTTTGCCACTTTCTCATATTTTCCTACTCCTCCAAGATTTTTCCCTCAATTTTGTTCATCTCTGAAAATTTTAATTTAACTCAATCATGATTTCATAGAAATTCGAACCCAATAATTTCAAAATCACCGAAAAAATCTCAAAAAAATCACTGAAACTTGAACGATTCAAAGCTTCAACTGAAGTTCATCACCGAAAATCTTAGATTCATAAAAGAAAATCTTAAGGTTACAACAAGACAAGGTATATACAGATCTCCTTTCTCCTATTTCATCAATATTAATGTGTTTATGTGTTAATTTATACATTCATCGTGGACTTCTGTGTATGGTAGATAAATTTTTCTATATGTTCATAGATTTTAAAGATGATATTGTGAAATATAATCTTACATTTTGAGTTTGATTCATTATGATTTCATATTAGTTTAAATAGTTTATGTTTGTCAATTTAAGTTTTCATATTCCTCTGAAATTTTAGTTTAAATCCTCTAATATATCATATTTATCATGATTCTTGATTTCTATTTGTTACATGAATTTCGGTATTTGGTTCATATATTCTACAATTTATAAATTGGATATACAGTTCATACTAATAAATATGTATAGCTTGATTATCTTAGGGTATATGCATTTTCTAGTTCGCCGTTAAGTTTTTCAATTTGGTATATGAAATTGGGGATCTGGTTTATAGATATTAGAATTCATGATTATACGAACTTGGGTATATAAATTCTAAGGATTTCTCCTATTTTATCAATAACTCTTCGAATTTATGAGTTTCCTGAATAGGAAACTTGTTTGAATGGTATGAAGGCCTTGAAGATTTATTTAGTTAGTTTGGTTGGGTGACAAAACTTTTAGCCGTTCTCAATGACTTTTTCATTATGTATTATAGTGTAATAATTATATTAACCTATAAGGCGATGGTATGAACTGTAAACATGATTATTTACGTGGTTAATTGTACAGAGGTTCATGAAATTTTCATAGTGGTTCATTATTTTTTCAGAGTGGTTCATGATTTTTTTATCATCAGTTTTATTTGTGTTTGGTTAATAAATTTATTTACATTCATAACCTTGCATATTTGGCTCATATATTTGCAGATTCCAGATAAAATGGATTACATTGTATTCCCCAATTACTCTCTCTTCATCTAACTCACCTTTTGAACTTTTGTATGGTCCTTTTGTTGTATATTCACCTATTTGACAAATACTTGATTAAGTGATCATCATATGTACCTAAAACTCATATCAGTTATTTTTGAGTTATGAGGTATTTTATTTTTAGCCAAAGTTAATTAAGGTTCATAAACTTCTTATGTATAAAAAATGAGAATATGATAGAAAGTATGTACAATACTATTTGAATCGCTGGTGAATTTTCTATGCTTCAAGCTTTTGCTTAGTTGTTTTAATTTAATAGTTCATTTCTTTGATATCATTGCTTGAGCATTCATGAGCTAGAGTGCATACATTCATGTAATATCCAATTCTATTTGGTTCAAAAAATTTTCATAATAGTTCATGATTTTTTCTCATCGTAGTTCATGAATTTTTTTATTGTCGTTCATAAATAATAAGTTAGGTTCATAAATAATATTCTGTTGATTTTGAGTTCATTATTTTTTCAATGCTTAGTACTATGAACTGATTTCTATACAGTATTTATTTTAACTGCATAATTGTATGTGGTTCATAGTTGTCAATTTAAAAGACAAGTTCATATAATATCCAATTCTGTATAGTTCATGAACTTTTAATAGTGGTTCATGATTTTTCCTAGTAGTTGATGAAATTTTCATAGTAGTTCATGATTTTTTTATAATGGTTTATGAATTTTTCATTGTCGTTCATAAATAATAAGTTTAGTTCATAAATTATATTCTAATGATTTTGGGTTTATTATTTTTTCAATATTTGGTACTATGAATTGATTTCTGTACAATATTTGTTCTAACTGCATAATTATGTATGGTTCATATTTGTCAATTTAAAAAGCAAGTTCATGCAATATCTAATTTTATATGATTCATGAACTTTTGATAGTAGTTCATGATTTTTCATAGTGGTTCACGCAATTTTCATAATAGTTCATGATTTTTTTATACTGGTTCATTAATTTTTCATAGTGGTTCATGAATTTCTCATTACCATTTTAATTTGTATTTGATTAATAAGTTTATGTACTTCATTCATAACTTTGGTTCATATATTTGTAGATTCCAACTATAATGGAGTATATTATACCAGAAATTTTCAAAAATAGCATTCCATCGGCAAGAAACGGCTGTAGAACTTTATCATTGGGCGAAAACAAGATAACAAGGGGATACAAAAGTGAAAGTGATATAGAGCATATACTCTTTTTTGGTTTAGCAAAAATAATATGATTTTTTGGTTTGACAAGGATTATTGTATTGAATACTTTTAGTTGTGAAGATATTGAACATTAGACAATTTTTTTGTTGGTTCATATGTTTTATGTAACACAATTTGATATAAATCTAAACTATTACTTGCTTTTTGTTATTCACTTTGTGAGGTACAATAATTTAAAAAAAGCTGAAATTGTTTAGGAATGATAATGTATAATATTGAAAAAAATTCTCTCTTTATGGTATATAATCTTTTGAACTGGGTATATAACATTTTTTTTATAGTTCATACTAATATGAAATAAGTATATAACTTCTAATACTCATACAGGATATGTAAAACAAGGCACAATGCTCAAATACCACAACTCAACTAAGAAATGGTACATAAATTTGTCATTTTGAATACGGTATATATGTTCATATACAATAATACAACTCAAAAAAACCGTCCATAATATATATTTTTTCATTACTTCATAAGATTTCAACAACAGTATATGTGTTAATACATAATCAGGTACATATATATACATATTATATAGAATGATGATTTTTTTGTTTCACCAACAAAAAACAAATATAATAATATAACAAGTAATGAATCTGATATATAGCCTAATATATTATGACAAATTTTCCATATACTAAGACAAAAAATTCATGTACTTGAAAGTGTAAAAACTTAGAATCAAGATAACAGTATCAAATATCTAAAGTAATGAATCTGGTATATAACTACATATACCAAGAGAAAAAATTTATGTACCTAAATATGGAAAAAAAATCTTTCAAAACAAAATAAATTACAAACTCAATATAAAAAAAGTAACATTCCCTCTGTCCTTTCAACTGATATCACAGGCCTATAATAACACCACCATTTAATGAAAGCTCCAAACGCCATAAAAAGGGTACTTCAAATTCACATATTCATCAACTTCATAATCAGTATATGAACCTGTATGAAGAAATCAAGAAACAAATATAAAAGTATCACATCTACTGGTTCAGGAGGTACATATACACATATACCAAGTTAAAAAATCTATGTACCAAATACAAAAAATCATGTACCACATAAAATTAGAACAGATTAACAACATACTTGGATTCAAACTCTTGATCAATAATAGCAAAATAATTAATGAGTATGTAACAAATAATGAGTATGCAATAATCACAAAACATAAATACTATATAACACCTCAAAAATCCAATGTATTACGTCCAAAAATATATGAACAAAAAAAGAAAATATTTAACATGTTCATAAATAAAAAGTAGAGAACAGAAACACCATATACCAGTACAAAAAATACATATACTGTAACAATAAATCCATGAACCGAACTAAAAATAGTGAAATTATTCAACAACAAAAATAGAAAAACAGTAATACCATACACTACTATAAAAAATATATGTACCACGATAAAAGATTCATGAACCATTACCAATTACAAAAAATAATTCAAAAGTCACAATTCACGATAAAAAATACCATATACCACCTAAAAAATCACATATACCATAACCAAAAAATTTATAAACCAAACAAGAAAATACCTAACATATTTCATAAACAAAAACTAGAGAAAGGAGACACTATATACTAACAAAAATATTACATATACTGCGACAAAGAATTTATGAACCGACCTAAAAATTGTGAACATCTTCAGCAACAAAAAATAACAAACAGTAATACCATATACCACCACAAAAAATATATGAACTAAGACAATAAATTCATGAACCAGTACTAATTACGAAAAATAATTCAAATACACATAGGAAAACACAAATAATCTATAATTGATAACAAAAAATAAGATTATATAAAAAATTAACGTCAGTTGCAAAACAAATTAGCAATAAAAATAAAAAGCCCCAAAACAGGACACAATACAATCAAATAAAATCCAAATCAAAGCTCATATCTACAACATATAATACACACCTCCAAGGATGAAAGAACAAATTTCCCAACGACGCTATCGGAGAAGAACCTCAAAATACCGAGAAAGTTCGTCGGAAAATTGATCAAAATAAAAGAAAGTTCGTCAGAAAATCGATCAAAATAAGAGAGAGAGAGAGAGAGAGAGAGAGAGAGAGAGAGAGAGAGAGAGAACGTGAGAGGAGAGGGAACAACGGAGAGAGAGAGCGATGGAGAGAGAGAGAGGAGAGAGGACAG
>JXTC01000003.1:1222053-1256967 GCA_002914845.1 Trema orientale
AAAAAAAAACCTATTTATAGGTAGGATGATACTAGATATAGATTGTTACTAAATTTTTAATACCAATACATGTAGCATCTGAATTATCATTATACTAGAATTTACCACAAATAAATTAATTACATTCACCGATTGAATTATGCTAATTCACATGTCACATATGTTGGTATTAAAAATTTGGTACAAATTTTAGGATACCTAGCATTATTCATATAGGTATTTGGGGTATTCTTTTTTTGATATAAATGGGCTCCTCAAGGAAATATCATTAATCGAAGCAAAAGCTTCAAATTATAATGTAAGTATAAGGATTACAATTTCAAACTCCTCAAAGAAAGGAGACGAAAAATAGATCACAAATACAATTACGAACAAATGTGTGGGTTACCCTAATTCTTAAAGAGAAAAAGATAACAAGGACTATCAGTAATCTATTGCCTTCAACAGTTGCTCCTGGTTGCATTCTTGGCGAGGTAGACTATATGAGGCCAGCACCAATTGAGATCCATATTCGTGGAAAAGAAAACAAAACAAAAACTGGCCACTAAACAGATCTAGATCTGAGAAGAAATTTCATATTTAAGATCTGAACCGGACTAAAATCCACACAAAATGTGGTACTATAAACTAGATATAGATCTGGACTTATTAAAACTGAAAAAGAAAAAGAAAAAAGAAGCAGAGAGGAGGAGAAAGAAGAGGGTGAGGAGAGGAGGCCGGAGAAGGAAAAAAAAAAATCCCCCTCTCCGGCCTCCAAGCGGAGCGGCGCTGACTTTTTTGTTGGGAGGAAATAAAAGTAGAGAGAGAGGCTAGGGTTTTGTTCTTTTTTCTCCGTCTGCTTAAAACACGTACTTCATTCGGTTCAAACGTTGGGGCAATTCTTTTTATCGTAAAAAGGTAGGGAGAAATTTTTTTCATGGTAGAAAAGTAGAGAGAGAACGAGAATTAAATAGTATCTATTTATTATTATGTTTTTCAACTGCCCAAATTATTAGTCGTTAGAGAATTGATTAGATAATTGATTGAACGACTAAATATATATATAGATAAATAAAAAATAAACAAACTTTTTTTAAAGAAAAAACCTACTGAATGAGTCCTATATGTATATGTATATATATGTATATAATATATATAGTTCCAATCTAATATGTGTTTTTTTATACCTATTTATAGGTATTTTTTTTAGTCGTTGGATCATAATTATCTAATGGCTACCATAATTTGAGTAGTTGAAAAAATAATAATAAAAATAAATGCTCATTATTTAATACTTTTGTCTGTCCACATTTTATTATAAAAAAGACGTGTGTGATGATTTTTAATTGGGCAAAATAATATCTTAGTAAAAAAAAAATACGTACTAGATTGGTACCCATAATATATATATATATATATATATATATATATATATGGGTGACAATCTAGTAAGTATTTTTTTTTTTTTTACCTATATGTAGGTATTTTTTTTTAACCGTTGGATCATCATCTAATGGTGATCTAACGGCTATAATGATGTGCATAAAAAGACGTGCATCATTAATGCTATTTCTCTCTCTTACTTTTTAATATAAAAAAATGTGCAAAAAAAATTTTTATTGGCCACATTGATACCTATGCATAGGTAAAAAAAAAAAAATACCTACTGGATTGGTGGCCTATATATATATATATATTTAAGTGGTTGCAATAATATTTACCCATGGATAGTTATAATGGTTTAAGCCCTTAGATCTATATCCTACAGTAGTGATTAGTTTGGTGGTTGGCCAAAAAAATTGAATGCTATTTATCAGCATTAAAAAAATTTAATGCTATCACTATTTTTTTTAGTATGCATATATATATAGGTTTCCAATCCAGTAGGTATTTTTTTTAATCTATGTGTAGGTATTTTTTTTTAGCCATTGGATCATCATCTAATGGTAATTCAACGGCTATAATAAAGTGCATGAAAAGACGTACATCATTAACATCATTTCTCTCTATATTTTATAATTAAAAAATGTGCATGAAAAATTTTTATTGACCAGAGTGAATATATATATTTGTATTCAGCGTCCAAAAGTGGACAAGATCGGTAAGGTCAAGTAAATTGAACGCATTTACGTCTTTTAATTCTAGTAATTTTGTAAACTTCTTTTTCACCAGCATATTTCCTTGCTTGTCTCCGACGGGTTTATGTTGTGTTCATGTATGGAATGAGAGCCACAGCTCAATCGACACGTTTTGAGTTAGTTCGAACTTCATCCATCTGCAAAAGAACCGGATCTTAAAAAGTAGTGAGCGGTTACCTTAGCAACTCATCTTTTCAAATTCACGTACCCATATTAGTTCTCATCTGAGCATTTGTCCGAGACGAATTAGATCAAAGTATTGTATCTTCTTTCTTATAACAAATTTTATTTATTTATTTATTTTTCATGAACTAGCATATATTCAATGATCATAGTAGTAAGTAGTAAGGTCATACTTGAATGACCTTGTGTTCTCAAGTTAATTCAGTGTGTTTTCCCGTTCTGCCTAAGAGAGATTCCACTAATGGGAATGGTGAGTTGCAATCCCGGAAGTGGAAAATGACAGTTTCGGGATGCTTAGCTTGTTCAGAGACTATTTGCGTTTGGCAAAACGGTGATTTCCACATATTTGTGAATTTAAGGACTAAACAAAATGTAGTTTCCAGCAAATGAAATTGGGGTACCCGAAGAAGAAAATCGAAAGAGAGAATGCATCTTATAGATTATGACCTTTCTTGGCCAGAACATACAAATATCATGCAAATTGTTGAGAAAATTCAACCACTCTCCCCATTTTAAAAGACAGAGAACATAAAACAAAAGTATATCCAAACAAGTAATAGAACTTCTTTTGTTTTTTAGTCTTTTTGACAAATTTTCTTTCTTTTTCTTTTTTTTTTTACTTTTTCTAAATGATGAAAGCCTTCTCGTAGGCTTATAGTATAAACTTGCAAACAACTACAGAAAAGAGGCGTTCAACTAAAATTGTGATTCAATAAATGGAACTTTAACTCCAAAATGTTCCACGACTGCGTTACTAACATAAATAAAAACCAGTATTCCATGCCTGGCTTTAAGTTGGATTAAAAAGAATTGAGCTGTCATGGAACATTCTTGGACACTCGAGGCTTGTCTGTAAGGTTCTCTATCTCATACTTTAGTTGAACATATTAGGAAGGGGTCTCACCGCCATAAACGCATCCACCATCTGAACAAGAAAATAAAAGATTTAAGGAAATAAGTAGTATTATTCTTAGAAACCTGGGTGAAGGAATAAGACAAACATAAACCGCCTGATTATACGATACGGTAATGCCAGGATAGCAGAAGCATACCTCATCAGTCACGGCAGCTCTAGCCGTGCGATGTCTTTCTACCAATTCAGATAAAACTCGAATAAGCCGTTGCTTCACCTCACCGGTTAGCATGCGGCCTGCACCATACTCCTAAAAGTGGGCAAAACAAGCACTATTAAAACCCCAAACAGGCATATATACTTCCACTGAGTGACACAAATAAATGCATCTACACATGTATATCCAATAAGTGACAAATTAATTGCAGTAAAGACAGGTATCTTACGTTCCTTATGTGCTCAAGTTCTGCATCATCCTCCAGGAAAAAACCAAGGTATTTGATTGGTATATCAACCTGAAAATTAAGTAAGATATATACAAGCCTTAAAAAGCCATAAAAACATCGTAAAACAAAGGTAACTCAAAATTAAAGACTAGTTTAGTCACTAAATTCAATTGAGGATAGACACTAATTTTTTCAATACTAACAAGTTAAAGCTAGCATGATTTTGCAAGAAGATGACAATTTATAATTACATAGCCAAGACAGGAAAAGGGAAGAGAAAAACAATAATACCTCAAGATTTGCTCCATACTGTCTGTGTTTCTCTATAGAATCTTGTCCACCAGAGAATGCATACCTATTTATCTGCAGATGACATGGAGAAGGTGCTTTTTAGAGCCCTATCACAGCATAAAACTGCCATGATAACACGCATTCTGTTGAATATGGTTAAAAAGAAGGCTAAAAGGAAACACGCAAACCAGAATTGGCTGTTACCACAAAGAAACACAATAGAGGGTGCATATATGAGCAAATAGGCAGCTGATGATATAGAAACAGCCAAATCCATGAACAATTTCAGAAACAAACCTTGTTCTTAATGTCCTTTGCAGAATCAGTCACATATATGGCAGAATTAGGATCACTAGCAGACATTTTTCCTGTCTCACCCTGCAAGTATTAGAAAGACATGAGCTATTATTTCTAAGGATGGTATACATCATGAATAGCACAAAGCAAAAGATCCCATCAGATTGAAACATAATAAGGATGCAAGGGAAACGAAAATTTAACTTATAAATAAATTCCCTTTGGTAGCTGTTGCACAGTAAGTTAAAAAGAAACGCCTTGCCATGAGCTCATACAAGTTCCTCAAAGTTACGTTTCATGTTTTAACAAGATTTGTAACTGATTCGAGTTTTCAAAGAGGGAAAAAAAAGGGAGAACAATCCATGCTAAATCATACAAATACCTGCAGAGCAGGGAAGAAAGATGATTCAATCAATGCAGGCTTGTTATATCCTAATCGGGGAGCAACATCTCGGGTCATTCTGAAATAAGGATCCTACACAAACAAACAAACAGAGACAGCACATAAGAATGAGAAAAAGATATACACTTGAACTTCACGTGCTTCTAATAAACCCATGCTAACATAACCTCAAGTACGTAAAGTAATTTAAATGAAAAGTGCATTAAATCCAACAAAAGGTCTAGTGAAATACCTGGTCAATCGCACAAGGAATTAAGCAACGAAGACTGTCTTTACCCGAGAAAAGATGTGGAAATGAACTAGGAAATGATGGTACAGCCTGCAGTAACATATATGAAGCAAACTCTGTCAAATCACCACGTCAATGTAAGATAGTCAGGAACTAAATAACTTCAGAGCTTTTTTTTCTTTTGAAAAAAAAAAAAAATCACTTGGAGCAACATGTATCAGGAATCAGCAATTTTTCTCATCATTCTGCTACTATTTAACTCTTCGCCAGTGAAAGACCGCATAAATTAAAAAACAGCTTTCATGTTCTCAGGAAGTAGAAAACGTAAAAGGGAATACACACAATCATTTCAGGAACTAAGTTCAAAAACAAATAATAACAGAACTATCTCTGAAGCTCAAAACAAAGTTGAAAGGATATACAGTCCACTTCAATTTATTGAAAGCAAAATCACCATTGATATGATGTTGACCATACCTGTACAGGTGGAAAACTAATTTTGCCAATGTGATCTTCCCCAGTAAAACCAAAAATACCCACAGCCTACATAAGAAGCAAACATTTCAAAATGAATACCGAAACTCAAGTGAAGAGGTAGATACGGCATCTACAATAAGGAACATCAAAGTAAAAGTAGGCTTATAAAAATCACCTTATTGTAAGTGACACATTTGGCAACCTTCACCATGTTCTTGTAGAAGGCCCTACACAAAAAATTAACAAAACATATTATCTAGTAATCAACATTACGCCCTCAGATACTTTCTTACACAAAGATGTAATTTAAGTTTTGTATTGTGAAAAGAATCATTGTTTCAACAAGAAGCAGCTAAGTTTGAAAAGCAGAAGATCACGAAGTTTGACTTAACTTTCCAATTAACGAATTGGGTACAGATTTCTTGCTACTTACCCACCGACGTAATCGAAATCGCAGAATATGAAGGTTCTGGAAACATCAAAGCCGCAAGCAATAATATCCTTAGCATTCTCCCGAGCAAGTCTCTGACTTTCCTCGACGGAGAGATTCTTCCACATACATTTCTCATCGTCAGTGAGTTGTATCACCAAAGGAACCTTAAACGCGTCTTGCAGATATCTGCAATAGAAGCACATCATTAATTTGATAAAATTTTCTCGGGAAACAAACAGAGAGATGGGGAAAGAAAAAGAAAAGAAAAGAAAATAACAAACTTGGTGAACATAAAGGGAATGAGATGGCCCAAATGCAAAGATTCAGAAGAAGGGCCCCGTCCTGTGTAGAGATAAAACTTGTCTCCTCTCTCGTAGGCATCGAGAATCTCATTGAAGTCCCTGATCACCCAAATCAAAAATCAGAAAAATTCCCAATACAGCAAAACCCAAATCATCGATATGGGTACGGCGAGAGCGAAGACAGAGAGGGAGAGGGAGAGAGACCTGTGAGCGAAGAAGACGCCGCGGCGGAGGAAAACGTGGGGAGGACGAGAGGTGAGGCGGTGAACGCGGTCGATGAGGGGCTGGTCAAGTCTCTGGCAACCGAACTGGTCGATGAGCTTGTCGTAGTCTATCTTGCCCCCGTCTTTGGCCGAAACCTGCCATGGATTCACGACCTGCTCCTGCTCTTGCTCTTCGACCTCTTTCTTCTCCATCGCTCTCTTCTGAGTCTCTCCCGCCGCAGCAGCCTGTTAATCCCAGACAAGCTAGTCCTCCACTCTCACTAAAGGAAAGTCTCTTTCCCCCCTATCTCTCTCTTTCCCCCCTATCTCTCTCTTCCCCTCTCACCCACTCTTTCAAGGCCACACAACACTGCGTTTTAGCAACGCCGAATTTTTTTTTTTCTTCTTTGCTTCAAAGCAAAGCCGAACTTTTTTATTTTTTTTCAAACGCATATATTCGGAGTTTTTCTTTTTTTCTTTTTGAAAGTTATCATCAACTATTGGAGTAAATACATTTATAATTTTAGTTACAATTTTACCTTTAATTAGAGTTACCAAAAAAAAAAGAGTCTAAGAATTAAATATACCAATCTATCTATATATATATATATATATTAAGCCTGAAGCTAAAAACTCTAATAGCTTCTTTGATCACCATTCTATTTTTTTAGAAAATTTCTAATTTTTTCATGATATGATTGGTCCTATCATTATTTNAGATAAATATATTTTTTGATATTGAAATACATTGAACCTAACTATATCTCTTATCACTATTTTATTTTTAAAATTTTTAGAAAAATCCTAATTTTTTTATGATATGATTAGTCCTATTATTATTTTTCTTTGCTATGATTGGTTGTAATATATACATGTATTGGATAATATTTAATTTAATTTAATATTAATGATAGCTTATAATAAATTTAGTTCATCGAACAAATGGTTGTGTTACATTCATCTCATCAAAATAAATATAGAGATAAATATATTTTTTAATATTGAAATACATCGAACCTAACTATAAATTAGGCTTAATGTATGCAATATTAATACAACTCGCGCAAAGCGCGGTATAACGACTAGTTATATTCATATGTTGAGAATGCTAGCAGTACGTAAGAAAAAAAAATCGTTTAAATGGTTAAACGTTAGAAAATGTCAAATATGTATACATGGAATAAAGGAGATTTTTTTAAAAAAAGTGCAACGAAAAAAATTAAATTATGAATTATATGTGTGTATATATATATTAGAATTCAGAAATAGGAAACACTCTTGGATGGGTGATCAGTACTTTTGATTATGTATATATATTATATATGTAAAGAGAGAGAAAAAAAGTGCGACAAAATTTTTATATTTATCTTTTTGAGAAAAATAAAAAAAATAAAAGAAGAAAAAGTGAAGCAAAAATAGCATAATACAAGTAATTATACATACAAAATAAAAGAACAGAACTTAAAATTTAAAAAGAAAATTCAATATTAGATAAACATAATAAAACTTGATTTAATAATAGTTTAGGCCAGCTATTTTCCATTTTAGTACAACAAAATAAGGAATGCACAAAATAAAAAAAGGGTATTTTTGGAATATAATGAATGTATAAAGAAAAAACAAAATGACAAAATAATTTTTATGTGATGTAAAAAAAAAAATGAATGTACTTAGTCCAATGGTTGATGGATTTAGAACTTCCTTTTTTTTCCTTGGAAAAAAGTTTGTGCTACTAATAGTCACGATTATTAGATCTTAGCCATCTATTTTTGTGAGACCGTGAGAATTTATTCTTTTTGCTTTGCTTGAACACATCACCGAAGATTTTTGTTTAAGTATATATTCAAGAATTTTTTTTTTGGTAGAAGAAAGAGTTAAGCTAATTACAATCGTGATTATTAGATCTCTGCGGTCTATTTTTGTGGGACCTACTACAAGAATTTATTCTTTTTGCTTTGCTTGAAAGGAACGGCTAAATTTCTTGTTTAGATGCATATATTTGGAGATTCCTTTTTTTTTCGAGAAAAGAGCCGTGCTACTAAACATGAGTCCCACTATAGGCCTCACAAAAATAGACAGCCCAAATGTGTCAGTCACAAGTGATACTAGCACTTTTCTTGAGAAAATCAATTTTATTAAACAGATCACAATTTGGATGAGATTTTCTTCATCAACAAGGTACATAAAATAAAAGCATGTAACTTGTCAAGTCATAACAAGTAGCTCCCAAAAAATACTAATAAAAACCTAATTAAACTCTAATCTAACATAATTAAAAAACCAACTTAAGTATTGAGACAATACAACTACTCTGAACCAAAAAAGAAATTTATGCAAATTCAAAAATTTATATATTTAAGAGAAAAATATTAAGAAATATATAATTCTCTCTTGCCAAATAACGGAGGAAAAGTGACGAAAATTTGCACTCTTTTTCTTGTTTTATGTAAATGCTTTGACAAAAGTTAAATCTTGTGTTTTTCAGAGAAGGGTGGGAGATTAAACTAAAAAGGGTGAAAGATTAAACTTTAGACCTCAACATTAAATGTTACAAAATTAGTATGTATTGTAGTGAAATTAACCCATGTGTAACAATTTTTCTTTATTTCGTCATTGCTTTTTTACTTTACATTTGTTTAGTTAAGTTTTTCAAAGTTTCTTTATTTAAATTTTTAATTTTAATATAAAAAAATTGTACTCGTATTCGATAATTTAGATTAGTTGAACTTGATTTGTGGGCAATATTTTTATATTTTAATATTTTGATGTGGTGTAAATATTATTATTGATGGCAAGATAAATTGATAAGGAATTTTTGGTTGTACATTTAGTAAAGATACTTTTAAAAAGTAATGCCACACAACTTCTTTTATTTTAGAATTTGAAAAGTTTAAATTTGCTCACTTTTTTGTAAAACTATATTTATGGTTTATGAAATAATAATACTTCGTAGTTTGACCTATATAATGATATAGTTAAACTACGGGATGCTACAGTTACGGTATTAGAGCGGAGGTTTAGTCGTTTCTGAAGACTGTCTATATATATATGATCATATAACATAAAGCTCAGTCAACTAGTAAGTCTAATTATTTTCATATATGAATTTCATTTCTATTTTATAAGTTTGACTCATACATTATTATTACTATTATGTTTGTTTGTAAGTAAAGGGTCATTCTACAGGAAATCATACCAAGGGGTAAAGATCAGACTAGCTAATACAGGGACTAATGGAAATTTTGAAAAATAAAATAAAATTTGTGGATTGTTAATTTTTGATAAATAAAAAATATTATTTGTTGATTTTTTTCCCACATAAAAGAAAAAAATTTATTCAAAATCTAGCAGTAAACTAGTAACCACAGAGGAGGTTACTTCCCTTAGATTGAAAATTCTTCACATACTGAGATTAATAGCCCAAGATGCTAGATCATGAGCACCTATATTATTACTCCTAGGAATCTAGAAAATTGAAAAATGCCCAAGGGACCATAAGCTGAAAACAGACTAGAAAACATGAAATAGAGTCCAAACTGTGGCCTTTAGCTCTGGAACTACCATGACTATCTCCAGATAGTCAAACAAAAGTCAAACAAAAAAATGACCTCAGTCCAACCTCTATCATTGCACATAGTTGATCCAAAATCCAACGCTCTCATTTTAGCTTCAAAGGGTGTGGTTGCCTCAAAGAGTTCTGTTGCAATAAGCATAATGGAATTCGCAGCATCTTTTCCCACCACACCTGCACAGGCTTTCCCATTTTGTAACGAAACATCAATAAAGATACAGTTACATTCTATTTGTGAACCAGTCCATCGGAAATGCAGTGGGGTTGGAGGTGGATCAGCCTCCCTTGTGCGGCATTCCTATCCTTGAGTATGTTTTGTGATAGCATCATTAATGGCAGAAAGAAACACTCTGGGTTCATCATCTTCCCCTTATGGACCCATACATTTCTGTAATGCCAATCTTTCTCACAAAGAATGGCTGCAAATATACTACAAAATAGAGTGAATTCGGAACGATCTGATTTCATATCATGAATTAGATAATTAGGTGAAAATTCAGTTCACCAACTCTAAACCAGAGTTGCAGTGTGAAGAAACAATCGTTCAAGAAATAACTTGAACGCAACAACCAGCAACAAATGTAATTAAAGAACACTACTCTGTTTTTACTTGGTTCAGATAACACAATGTGTGTTATCCTACATCTAAGGCAAGAACAGTACGTCCCTCGTCCAATCCACTATCAAGATGCTTGTTACACACTCAGAAAGATCTTCTTCACTCTCAGTACAATATTTACAACATTACCAATCTCATTATAAACAACATCCAGAGAAAATACGAGTACATGCCCAGAATAACACCCAGTATTCTCTGCACTCTTTCTCACTTGGTTACAAGAGTGAACAAATCTCTCTCTCTCTCTTTTCTTCTTTTAAAACAAATTACGCACCTTCTTTTAAATACTAACAAGAGTCCATCAGAAAAGAATAACAATTAAGTTAGTTATATTGTTAAGCCAATAGGCTGCAGTCCCACCAACTAACTCTGTAACTAACTCTTCCAATTAGAGACTATATTCTCTTCAATTCTCCACCTTAGGCTCTAATTATCAAAGTATGGATCAGACTAGAGACTCCCTGCAATCACCAGTAGCTTCAGCATTCCAGTAATCTGAGCAAGTTCAAAGCTTCTTTGAACTTGTCAACTGGAATAATCTTAGTAAGCAAATCAGCTGGATTTTTCTCAGTAGAAATCTTTTCCAACTTAACCAATTGTCTGGCAATGATATCTCTCACAAAGTGTAGTTTTATATCAATGTGTTTTATTATTTCATGAAACACATTATTCTTTGTCAAATGGATTGCACTCTGCGAATCACAATATACAGTAACCAAACTTTGCTCAAATCCAAGTTCACTGGTTATACCTTTTAACCACAGCCCTTCCTTGACAGCTTCCGTAAGAGCTATATATTCAGCTTCTGTTGAAGATAGAGCAACAACACGTTGAAGACTTGATTTCCAGCTCACTGTATTCCCACCAACTGTGAAAACATAACCTGATAAAGATCTTCTTTTATCTAAGTCGCCTGCAAAATCTGAGTCACAATACCCTCTAACTTCAAACTCTGAACTATTACTCTTTGTGTACACCAATTTAAGCTTGCTAGCTCCTTTAAAGTATCTTAACAGCCATTTGACAGCCTGCCAGTGCTCTCTTCTAGGCCTGCTCATGAACCTGCTAACTAAGCCAACACCATAAGCCACATCTGGTCTTGTGCTCACCATGGAGTACATTATGCTACCTACAACACTAGAATACGGAACTGACTTCAAACAAGCTGATTCTAGTTCTGCATCTTGATCTCTCACAGACACAAGTTTGAAATGAGCACCAATGGGAGTATTAACAACTTTTGCTTGTTGCATTCCAAATAGCTTGATAACTTTTTCCAAGTAACCTTCTTGAGATAAAGACAATATTCCATTACTCCTATCCCTCTGAATATCCATACCAAGTATTCTCCTTGCTGGACCCAAATCCGTCATTTTAAACTCCGAACTCAACAGCTTCTTTAACTTTTGTATTTCAAACTTATGCTTACATGCAATGAGCATGTCATCAACATAGATCAAAAGGTAAATATATGACTTATCCTTTAATTGAGCAAAGTATACACAACTATCATATTTGCTCCTAGAAAATCCTTGGGTTATTATGAAATCATCAAACCTCCTGTATCACTGCCTGGGAGATTGTTTTAACCCATACAAGGACCTCTGTAAAGACAAACTTTGTCTATCTCGGTTTTGCTTTCAAAACCTTCTGGTTGAGTCATGAATATTCTTTCATCCAAACTACCATATAGAAAAGCAGTTTTAACATCCAATTGCTCTAACTCTAAGACTTGAACAACAGTAATGGATAATATCAATCTAATAGAAGAGTGCTTCACAACTGGAGAAAACACCTCTGTAAAATCTATGCCTTCAATCTGAGAGTACCCTTTAGCCACAAGCCTCGCTTTATATCTTGCTTTTTCAACACCAGGAATCTCAGGTTTTCTTTTGAAAATCCACTTACAACAGATTACTCTTTGTCCTTTTGGTTTTGCGACTAAAATCTAAGTCTGATTTTTAGTCAAAGAAGCTATTTCATCCTCCATTGCTTTCTTCCAATATGGCCATTCAGAGCTGCACCTTGCTTGATGATAAGAGCTAGGTTCATCTAATTCCAAATTATCAGCAATATTAAGAGCAACAGCAATAAGATCAGCTTGAGCATATTTAGAAGGAATCTTAATTTGTCTTCTTGTTCTATCTCTTGAAAGCATATAATCTCTGAGACATTCCACAGGTTCAGTTTCTTCCACATTCTCAATCATGGTCTCATCCATAACTTCAGGTAATTCACTCCTTGCATTCTGTTTAGTTTCAACAGCTCCATCTTGATCATTAGTAGCCTGATTCTCTTGTGTATGTACCTGAAAATCAGATTCAATCTCCAGCTGAGATCCTTTTGGGACCTCACCAGCATCTTTGTGATGTTTAGTCACTTTATCCTGCAAGTTAGTCTTATATAAAGTATTTTCATTAAAAACAACATCACGACTAACTATACACTTTTTATCCTCAATTAACCAAACTCTATAACCTTTGACACCTTGGGGATAACCTAAGAAAATGCCCTTCTTAGCTCTAGGATTCAATTTACCTTGATTAACATGCACATATGCTAAACAGCCAAAGATTCTCAAACGATCATAATTAGGTGAAGATCTAGACCACATTTGTTCAGGTACTTTAAAATCTAAGGCTGAAGAAGGAGACCTATTGATCAAATAAGTAGCAGTAGAAGCAGCTTCTGCCCAAAAACTTTTAGGTAATCCTGAATCATTTAGCATGCATCTTACCTTGTTCATTATTGTTCTATTCATTCTTTCAGCGATCCTATTTTGTTGTGGGGTATTTGTACAAGTATGATGCCTAGCTATTCCATTCTTAGAATAATAATCATCAAATACTTTATTACAAAATTCAAGGCCATTATCTGTCCTTAATCTTTTGAGTTTTCTACCTGTCTGATTTTCTAACAAGGTCTTCCACTCAACAAACTTGTTGAAAGCCTCATCTTTGGTTTTTATAAAATAAATCCAGACTTTCCTAGAGAAGTCATCAATAAAAGTGATAAAGTATTAACATTTGGACAGTGAGTATGGTACCTGAGGAGAACCCCATAAGTCTGAATACACATAATCAAGTGTTGCTTTAGTCTGATGTGTTGCAGCAGCAAACTTGAGTCTATGAGCCTTTCTAAGAATATAGCTTTCACAAAATTCCAAATCTGAAATTTTCTTACTGTCAAGTAAGCCCTGCTTTTCAAGCTCTTGTAGTCCTTTCATATTCATATGCCCCAATCTTTTGTGCTAAAGAGCAGTTTGATCTCCCTTTTGTTCTGATACAGTAGTCTCCCCACTAACAGCAACTCCTTGTAGAACATAGAGGTTATTTTTAAGCATCCCTTTCATGACCACCAAAGCCCCTTTAGTAACAGTTAAAACTCCACCAATAGACTTATATGCACAACCATTGGAATCAAGCATCCCAAGAGAAACTAGGTTCCTTTTTAGCTCAGGAATATGCCTCACATCATTAAGCACCTTAACAGTACCATTCCACAACTTTAGTCTTATTAAACCAATTCCAACAATTTTACAGGAGACATTGTTACCCATAAGAACTTTTCCACCATTGATTTCTTTGTAATCAAAGAACCAATCTCTTCTTGGTGTCATGTGGAATGTGCATCCAGAATCCATTATCCACTCATCCTTTGTATCATTACTTGAAACAATCAAAACTTCCGAGCTTTCATATCCATCTGAAATATTTGCTGCATCAGTCAAGTTACTTGCATCCTCTTTTGAATTCTGATTCTTCCTTTGAGGACAAAATTTCCTAATATGTCCCTCCTTATGACATAACCAACATGTTCTTTTGGTTCTTGATTTCGATCTAGACTTACTCTTACCTCTGTTGTGACTTTCTCTTTTTTCTGATCTATCCCTAATAGTAAGTCCCTCACCAGAAATCTTAGATTGTTTTCCATTTGACTTTAAATCTAATTCTTTAGAGTAAGCAGTGCTTATAACTTCATCAAGGGTCAAAGTATTCTTTCCATATTTAAGAGTATCTCTTAATTATTCATACGCTTTAGGCAGTGAATTCAATAAGAAAATAGCTTGATCTTCTTCATCCAATTCGACATTTAGATTCTCAAGATCAGAAACAAGCTTAGTAAAGTCATCAACATTTTCATCAATAAATTTACCTTCATCCATCTTGAATCCGTAGAACTTCTGTTTCAAATAGATTCTACTTGGCAGAGCTTTCGTCATGAATAAACTCTCTAATTTAGTCCACATGCTAGCTGCTGTTGTCTCCTTGATAACTTTCCTAAGCACCTGATCACTCAAACTGAGAATGATTGTGTTTCGAGCCTTCTTCAGAATCTCTGGTATGTCTTTCTTGTCAATCATTGCTGCCATGTTTGCTTCTCCCTTCAGGGCTTCGTCTAAGCCCAGATTACCGAGATGGGCAATCATCTTTTCTCTCCAAAGAACAAAATCGTTTTTACCATCAAACTTCTCAACTTCAAACTTGGTAGTCATCATGTCTAAAACTGTTCTTCACCAGCGAACAGTTTGAAGAGATTCTCCAAGTTTCTTTCTGTGAGGAGCTCCAAGAATCTTCAGGTTGATCAAGATTCAAAATCACGAACAAGAACGATCTTAACTGAGCCGAGAACCTGGCTCTGGTACCAATTTGTGAAGAAACAATCGTTCAAGAAATAACTTGAACGCAACAACCAGCAATAAACGTAATTAAAGAACACTACTCTGTTTTTACTTGGTTCAGATAACACAATGTGTGTTATCCTACATCCAAGGCAGGAACAGTACGTCTCTCGTCCAATCCACTATCAAGATGCTTGTTACACACTCAGAAAGATCTTCTTCACTCTCAGTACAATATTTACAACATTACCAATCTCACAGTAAACAATATCCAGAGAAAATACGAGTACATGCCCAGAATAATACCCAGTATTCTCTGCACTCTTTCTCACTTGGTTACAAGAGTGAACAAATCTCTCTCTCTCTCTTTTCTTCTTTTAAAACAACTTACGCACCTACTTTTATATACTAACAAGAGCCCATCAGAAAAGAATAACAATTAAGTTAGTTATATTGTTAAGCCAATAGGCTGCAGTCCCACCAACTAACTCTGTAATTAACTCTTCCAATTAGAGACTATATTCTCTTCGTGCAGTTTACCATATCACTCCGTAACTGCCATTTGCTACCAAACCAGATACACCTAGCAAACGAACACCAAAGCAACAGGTGGCTGTTATGCCAGCAGAAGTACAAATACCAAACTTGTTAGACAGACGTCAAATTAAGTAGATTTATGACAAAATATAAATAACAGAAAATCATAAGTGACACAAGAATTTATCGTGGTTCAGCTATAAAATATAGCCTACGTCCACGTTGGAGACGGCGAAGAATTCTACTATAACCAAAGGAGATTACAAAAGTCTGACAAAATTTCCCTCATACCCAAATCCCAAATACACCCAAATCTCTCTCTCACATAAGTAACCAAGACTGCAAAGAAGATGCTTTGCTAACAAACTTGATGCCAATATCAAAAAGAAATAACAAATAAACAAGCTACAAAGAAACATAGACCCAAAAGCTTGTTTATACCAAAATTCCTACAAACTAAAGAGAAGAAAATTGTATATGGGGATAGAAAATTATGGCTACTCAATATCCTCTCAACAATCTTTTACAACTGCTGCACCTATCTTATTCATGTGTATATAGATATATACACTTAAAGTTGGAATAGCTGACTAAAAGAAAGGGTAACTACCCTTATAAGACTTAACACATATAAGTAACCCGCCTTTGTCTTCAAATGGAATCAAAATGGGCCTTAGGTCCAAACTGATGGCTTAATTAAAGTCACGACTCTAACAACCTCCACCTTGGCGCAAAATTAAGCTAAGTCTAAAATAGTGAAACTCCTTCGTCATCTCTTCCAAAACCCCGAAGGGCTAATCGCAATCTGCAACACCAAATAAGTCCATGCAGTGCTTGAACTTCTAAATAGCATCCGACTCGGTCACCATATTTGTCGCAGCTAATACAAAAGAAACTAACTCTGTAAAATCAAACCAATGAGGCAAACCCCTCTCTCTACTAATAACAAACAAAGTAGTAGAACCAAAAGTTTTAACAGAATCTACTTACAAATACCGAGATCTATATCTGCACATACTAACTCTGCTATATCAAATAGAATGGCCAACTTATCAAATTCAAGAACTCTGCTAACTAATAAACTTGGTGACAATGACCCAATAAACCACAACCAAAAGCCGTTTACCTCAAACTCAAATCCATAGAAGATTGTTGTCAATTGCTCGAGTTTACCATCATTCACAAGAGCATAAGCAGGACAACCAAATAAAATCAAAGATAGCAGAATTACCAAACCATATCTCAAATGGAGTCTTCAAACAAAATGCAGTTGATGGAAATCCTCTAACCAAATAACAGGCATATCCAAAAGCTTCAATCCAAATATCTTGCGGTATGCAAACAACAAAAAGCAAGCAGTAAGCTTTCCCCAAAAAAGTCCAAATCAAACATTCTGCAATAAAAAATCGTTATGGTGTCCTCCAAATAGTACGGTGTCTCACTATCTTTTCCTCTTTGCAGAATTGACTCTCACAAAATTTTACACCATAGTCATCATCAAACATCAGAAAATAACAAGAATCACCCACAGATAAATTAGGAGAAAGACCCAAAAATTCTGAATGAATATAATCCATTATGCCCATTCTTCCTACAAATGGTGGAACCAAATTTGACCATATATCGTGTCCCATAAACACAATAATTACAAAAGTCAAACTTTCTAATTTTTTGACCATCCAACAAATTCCTAGTATCAAAATCTAGAACAAAATAAGATGAGGCCATAGTAGCACCATCAACTATACTACCATGAAGAAAATAGAGGCCATTATGTAATTTTCCCTTAATCATCACATGAGCATCCTTACTAACACTCAAAACTCCACTTTCAGCTGAATACTTATAACCTTATGAGTCGAGTGTCCCTAAAAATATAAGGCTTTTTCTCAAATCTGGCACATGTCTAACATCGGTCAAAGTTCTAACAATACCGTCATACATCTTAATTCCAACAGTACCTACACTAACAACTTTGCAGGATATGTTATTCCCTAGAAAGACAGAACCCCTATTAACAGATTGATAGTCTATAAACCAATCTCTAATGGGGCACATATGATAGGAATAACCTGAATCAAGAATCCAAGAATTGCCTAAGCAATCACTAGAAACAGATTAGAACCATTCTCAGACAAACTAGCATGATTATCTGTAGTAGAGGATTTTTCACCAGTATCTTTATTTCTTTTAATCTTTGGCCATTCAAATTTCCAGTGTCCTTGTTAATGACAATAATTGCAATTGCCCTTCTTATTCTTAGACTTTCCTCTATTTCTATTTTCGCCTTTTTCTTTTTCTCTACCTCTAGCAACCAATACACTTGATGATTTTCGTCCTAACTTTCAGCACTTTTTTCTTCAATTCCTTAGAATTCAAGGATGCCTTAACATCTTCCATACTAATATATAGTGTCTCTCCCATATAACATAGTATCAATAAAGTGCTCATACGGACAAGGTAAAGAACATAACAAAATTAAGGCCTGATCCTCATCTCACATCAATATTTTTCAGATCCAGAATAATTCTATTTAATTCATCAAGATGACTCTTAATAGGTGTACCTTCAGACATACGAAGAGTGTACAAACACTGCTTCAAATATAGCCGATTGGTGAGGGACTTAGTCATATACAGACTCTCAAGCTTAAGCCACAACCCAGAAGCGGTAGTCTCGTCAGCAACCTCATGCAGCACCTCATCTGACAAAAACAACTGAATAGCACTATGTGTCCGTTCTAAGCGATCCTCCTTCTCTTTATCTGAAAAATTTATTGGCAAAGCTTCCCTGCCTTTTAGCGCCTTAAGTAACCTATGCTGAACTAGAAGAGCTCGCATCTTAACACGCCAAAGACTAAAGTCATTCTTCCCGTCGAATTTTGTAACTTCATATCTTGTCGTTGTCGCCATCGCAGAAGCAAAAAATCTAAAATAATTTGACAAATTAACAAGCCCAAAATCAAATCAAAGAACCTAAACTCTTGATACCACTTGTAGTGCCAGCGGAAGCACAAATACCAAACTTGTTAGACAAATGCCAAATTAAGTGGATTTACGACAAAATATAAATAACAGAAAATCACAAGTGACACAAGAATTTATCGTGGTTCAGCTATAAAATATAGCATACGTCTACGTCGGAGACGGCGAAGAATTTTACTATAACTAAAGGAGATTACAAAAGTCTGACAAAATTTCTCTCACACCCAAATCTCAAATACACCCAAATCTCTCTCTCACAAAAGCAACCAATACTACAAAGAAGATGCTTTGCTAACAATCTTGATACCAATATCCAAAAAAAAATAAATAAATAAACAAATAAACAAGCTACAAAGAGACATAGACCCAAAAATTTGTTTATATCAAAATTCCTACAAACTAAAGAGAAAAAAATTGTACATGGGGATAGAAAATTATGGCTACTCAATATCCTCTCAACAATCTTTTACGGCTACTGTACCCATCTTATTCATGTGTATATAGATATATACACTTAAAGTTGGAATAGCCTACCAAAAGAAAGGGTAACTACCCTTATAAGGCTTAACACATATAAGTAACCTGCCTCTGTCTTCAAATGGAATCAAAATGGGCCTTAGGCCCAAACTGATGGCTTAATTAAAGCCACGACTCCAACAGTGGATAATGGCGTCTTGGTTTGCTGGAACACAAGTAGCATGATTTCCCATTGGAACCAAAAGTAGATTGTAACCATTCACTAGTTGGGAGGAGCTCTTTAGCGATACGCCAGAGGAAGAACTTCAGTCTTTCATGTAGTTTTATATATGCCCCACAGTTTCTTCCATAAAGGATGAACTTCCTCAAAGTCCTCTGGGTAGCACTCCAGTAAGCTACCTTTAATAGAGAAATTACCGTCCTTAGCATGCTTCTAAACCAAGCGATCTTTCATCTTACTAGGAAGGATTGGGATATTAGCCAAGATTTGCGCTTGTGAAAGAACAAGCCAGATGAAGATGTTGGACCTATCCCACTATTGTTGTCCTTCGGTAAATAAATCCGTTGCTCGAATCCTGCTTCCTAGAGTCATCGGATTGAAAGCAGCCCTTATCTCCTCAATATTACACTGAAGGACCCAAGGGGAGTTCCATAGATCAACATCATTTCCTTCTCCGATAAGGTAGGAGCACCCCTCTTGAATGAGATTTTTAATTGACCAGATCCCTTTAGCCACATTAGAAGCTCCTCTTGGAAGTTCACTACTCCAAAAATTGGAAGCTGCCCCATATTTCCTCCTCATGATCTCTATCCAAAGCGTGTTGTTACTTGAGGCAATCATCCATCCCAATTTATCTATAAAGGCTACATGTATGTCTGCAAAGCATCTGATTCCTAAACCTCCTCTTAGTTTAGGCTGATAAACTTTGTCCCAAGACGTTAGGGCCACGTATCGGTGTGGTTTTAGGTCTCCAGTCCACCAGAATCTCTGCACAACTTTATCCAGATCCTCACAGAGTATATAGTAGGTAGGAATGCCTTGGATGAACGATTTAATGAGAGTAGTTCTACCTGCCTGAGATAAAAGTTTGCATTTTCACTCTTCTAGCCTACTAATTAAGGGCTTTCTCTTTAACAAAACTAAAATCTTTAATGCGGTTGTCGGAAAGAAAGAGAGGATTGCCCGAGAAATATTCATTGCACTGCATCTCTTTAAACCCCAATAGGCTGAATGATATTTATTTGATATCACATGCTTAATGCACCATTGCACCATACCACGTATATTTAACATGTGAGATGGGTTTATGAATGGATGTATTTAACCAATTTGAGAATGACATGCAAATAGTTCGCACTTCTCTCTTGATTCTAATTATGTAGGGAATTAGTTTAATTAATTATTATTATTTTTTACTTGGGAGGGTGGAGATTTGAACTTAGAACTTTCTTTCAGCCAGCTGTTTGCTTTTTTTCCCCCCTTCTTGGCTAAGTCCATAATTTAATTAATTCAAATATTCCCTACCGGGAGCACAATTTTTTGTTTATTCAGAATAAAAGAAAAAGAAAAGAAAAAGTCCCTTTGCTACCCATGTTTAATTCTGTGCTTATATATAAGGTCCTTTTGCATTTTGTATACTTAATTGTGCATATTCTTGAAATATATATTGTATTCTGTTTTGCTTGCATATATATTGGGGCGTGCAAGCAAACGTTCTACACTGACTGAACATGGATGTGAGATTGAATTTTCTTTTTCTTTTTTCTTTTTTTTTTAATTTTATTTTTAAATGTCTATTCTACTCAAATATTTTGACAATCAGATGAATCCACGTACTCTATTTTTTTTTTCCAGGATAGTTAGTAGTTCAAATTGATTGAAGGTACATATGTATTCATTTTTTTTTTAGCAAAAAGATCTTGCAAAATCAAATTCTGCGTAAATCAAATTCTGCGTCCAATTTTTATGCAATTGACCAATTAACCAGGTTTAACCAATAAATTGATCTCACATCTATTAAAAACTCCAATAAATAATAAATTAAAAACTAAATAGATAATTTGAGATGATGTGTCATTTATTTATTAGTTGGACTTCAATTAAGAGATCGAAGACCAAGGGTTTGTATTGGAATTTTCTTCTTTATGGAAACAAATATGTGTCGACATAATATTATTGTTTAAATAAAACATCATCACATTAATTAAGAACACAGGTGACACCAAGTGACATAGAGAGAAACTAAATAAAAATATATTAAGCTGCGCAGTGGGCCATGGCTTATTTTTATATGCTACATATTATAAGATACTGAAAAAAACCGAGGGGGCTAGCTAGCTGATCAAGTTTTTGTTATTATTTCTGTACGGTGTGCCACTGCCGTCATAGAAGGAGGGCTACGGCACCTTGAAGGCTTCTCACAGCCTCTTTCGGGAGGGTTTGAAGGCTGCGGCAAGCATTTGGATGCTGCGCCGCAGGGTGGTTCACCCTGCTCATCCGCGAAGATCAAGTTGATGATACAAAATATCATCATAAACACCCAAAAATTAGAAATCATAAGTCCAGCTTTGTTGGCTGCCATAGCTAATAGTAGATTAATATTGCAAATAAAATGTATTTGGATAAATTAAATTAAAACTGTGAAAAAAACTATACGAAAGTTGAGGGTTTAAATAGGCGTGTAATACTCTCATGACATAAATTTATTTACTAATTAGGCCAGATTCTGTTGTTAGTATATTTCCTAATTAGGAGAATACATACTATTTTGTTATTATATTTCCTAATTAGGTGAAAATATAATAAAAATACAGAAAAATTAGGTGAAATGGACATTTTGAAAGTAAGTTCTGACAAAAACTTATGTTTTGAAACTTTTTGTAAAATAGTCTTTTGTATGGTCAAATATAGAGTTCAGCGTGGTCAAATATGATGTTGAGTATAATTAAGTATTATCGAGAAGAATTATTTTACAAATAAATTATAAATATATAACTTTTTTACAAAATGGTATTTCAAAAGAGTGTACTTTGTCAATTCAAGAATTTCATTTATATATATATATATATATACATTCATTTCAAAGTTCGAACAAAGAGCAATTCATTTTTAGATTCAAGAGAATGATTAGTGTACATACAAATATTTTTTTTCAACTAATAAACATTATTCCAAATTGAAATCATCTAAGCGTTTCGATTGATATATAATGATACATATATCATATTTATTCTCATCGAGTAGGATGGGGTTAAGTATTAGGTTAGGAGTTCGACTCCTGGGGTATATGAGTTTTTTCTTTTATTTGTAATAAGTGGAGGTCATTAGTTAAGCCTCATTTAAAAAAAATTATATATATATATATATCTACGGTTCCCAATCCAATACGTATATTTTTTATGTATCGATAGATATTTTTTTAGCCGTTGGATCATGATCTAACGGCTACTAGAATTTGAGTAGCTAGAAAACAAATAATAAAAAAATATACATTATTTAATATTTTTCTATCTCCATCTATTATCATGAGAAGACGTACGTAACCAATTTAATTGACTAAAATAATACCTATAGATAGGTAAAAAAAAATACCTACTGAATTGGTGCCCTATATTTATATATCATATTTATTGTTATTTTTATCTGTGTGTAAGATTAATAGATAGATCATATTCAGAATTAATTTTATAGGTGAATTAACAAAAATTACTTCACAAAGATATAGAAGAAATAAATATGTGAATTAGTATTTCATTAGTCTGCCAATCGAAATTATGGAGAGAGGATCAATATTTGTTCCTTTTACTGCCATAGTCTGGCTCCAATGTCAACTTCTTTTTGTAGAAAAGTATAAAAAGAATTAGGTTCATTTTACTGATATTAATATTTGTCTCTCGAATTATAAGAATAATAGTACTAAAGCACGGTATCTGGCTATCCTAGGCTCACATAATGTGGGACTGGGCTGGCCCGTTACATATAATAGGGGTCAGGTTGCGCCTTAGTCATAAGCCCGTAGGCCTGACCCAGCACAGCCCACATTTAGTCATTCTATATATAATTTTAAATATATTTCTTGATTAAAATTTTAAAAAATCTTAATTAAATATTTTCATTTATATGCTTTTAATGTTATTTATTTACTAATTTTTGTTTATTTTAATTTATTCAAATTTTAAAAGAATATGAATGAGTTTTAGGCCTATATTTGATTTTTTAAAGCATAAAATAACAACATTAAAGCATAAAATAACAACAAAATTAGGCCCACATTCTGGCTCATATTTGGTCCATATAGGCACAACCCACTTATGCACAGCCCACTTAAGCCCGCATAAAATGTGGGCTGGGCCTGTGGGCCGTGCTGAGCCTTTTAATAAGAATATGGGTTGGGCCGGCCCGATCTATATTTTAGGCGGGTTGGGCCTAGGCATGACACAAAACTCATATGGGCTTATCAAATGTGGGCCGGCCTAGCCCGACCCGGCCCACTTTACATTTCTAGTTTGCGAATATATCCATCAGCATAAAAAAGAAAAGAATTATAAGCTACTGGATTCTCAATATTCCTCTCAAACCTGCACTTTAGCTATCCCCATTTTGGGTTTTGTATTTCATTAGTGGAAATTGTATCAATTGAGTTATTTTACTTAATTATTCATTTGATAAATAAATTTTTAGTTTGATTAAAAAAAATCATGTTATATCATCATATGTATTGTTTTTGTGCGTTGAATTATTACTCATGTGGTAATTGGGTTTTGTATTTCATTATTCGAATACTGTGTTTTGGAAACACTAAATCTTTTTTATTATTATTATTATTATGTTAAGTTATTATTATTACTATTGTGAGTATTGTTACTATATTTTTGAAGAGATTTTGTTATCAATTATAAGCTCACTCAATTTGTAGGGTGAAGTAACATTTGTTAATAATTTAAGAGGATGGAATGAGAATCTGAAAATCTGATATATTTCAGATCCTCGTATTCGATACAAGTTTTGAACTTTCTATAAACAATGAAAGAAAAGTCCATGCCCTTTAAATTCCCATGCTCTAGGGTAATGGGAAATCCATCGAAAACTATAATCTAAACCCAACTTTTTTTTTTTTTCATGGAAGAAGAGATTCTTCTAAAACCCTCTTCTTCCATAACCTAATGTAATCAAGCTAAAATGTGTGTAATCATATGCATATATAAAATGATGGAATTTGGGCACTAGGAAATAAAGAGATTTAGATAAGCTAAATATGCATAAAGTAATAAAAATATTAACCACCATTATAGAAAGCTAAAATCACCATCAATTGACCCATGCTATTTTAAGTTTTCTTAGATGTATTTATATGAGGTGCGATTAACTTCACCAATTTTGACCATGTGGTAAAAAAAGGAAAAAAAAAACACATATATTTCGATTACGATTAGTAAATACCCAATATCGGTATTTTCACCGAAATGCAAACACTCGTACACTATTAATGATGATGCATAAACTTGAACTTGATTTGTGTTTTCTAATTATTAATCAATCTATGTTTGATAATGCATACGAATTGTAGGAAAGGTTCACAAATTAGAATTCTAAATATTTTCTGAAAATGGTCTGTTTTATAAAATTGAAACTTTTTACACATTTTTATAACAAATCAAGGAATTTCCAATTTAAGTAAAATTCTCTTTCTACTACTGACCTAAAGATTAGGTCATGAAAGAAAAGAAGGTATCGGAGCGGAAGGTTTAAATACCTCGGACGTATCACCATTAACTAGATTGAAGTTATTTTTATAGCAAGTATGCATCATTATCTTAATAACAGTTTGACATACTATTTCAGATTTATAAGGATGCCTCCAAGGATTTGCACAAATGAGGCAATGCGTCAGATATTTGCACAAATGAGCATTCTGAATTATCAGCCTCCACCTCAACGTGAGTGCCTACTTGATCAAGCTGATCATCTCCAGAGGTTTATACGCCTCCAGCCTAGAGAGTATAATGGAACCCCGGACTTACCAATTGCAAATGCATAGTTACGTCAGATAGTGCAACATTTTCAAACTCTTGGTACTCCTAGAGAGTTTTGGGTTGTCTTTGCTATATCTCGCTTGATGGAAAATGCTATCCGTTGGTGGGAGACAATTGAGGCTATGTATAGTGTGGATGACATAACATGGGAAAAGTTTGAGAAACTTTCTAGGGCACACTATATAAATGATGACCAACAAGCTGAAGTGGCTGGTTGTTTTTGAAATATTGACACAAGAGAACGAAACAGTGAACCAGTACCTGATGAGGTTTACAAAATTGGCAAGCTTTGCCCTTAGCCCAGCAGTGAGTGGTAGTTACTGGATTATGAATTTCAAGAGTGATCTTAATCAGAATATTCATAACCGTATTGCCATTCAGCCATTTGTCACTTTCCTTGAAGTAGTGTTGCATGCCCAACGAGCTGAAGTTGTAGAAAATGAGCAAGGCACCAGAAAAAAATAGAAACAATGGCAACAAAGCAAGCAGGAAGAACCAAGGACAATGGTCTGCTCAGGGTAGTAAGAACAATAGTAGTTCCAATAGTAGTGGTTCATCTGGAGGTGGCAAAGGTAGTCCTTATGGTGGATATTTTTCATGTGGCTAGTTGGGCCATAGGAAGAAGGAGTGTCCCCTTTACCTACAGAAGTCTCTTCTTTCTCAGGGAGGACAACATGGGAGTCAGTCTAGTTCAGCTCCACACCATAACACTCAGACGAGACCGCAGCAGTCTCTGAGTTTATCACAAGCTTTTACTTCCCCCCAGTTTACCAACATCAGTATCGCCCACAGAACTTCAATAAGAATTTCTAGACTCCTCAGGCTTTAAGGAGTCAAGGAGGGCATGGGTATAGTAGCAGTGGTCCAAAATTGAGCAATAGCCATCCTGGTCAGGGGAGAGGTAATAAAAGAAAGGGCAAGGTGACTGGACAAGCTTATATTGTTACTAGAGCAGAGGATGCCTATGATCACACTGGCCGAGGTGTTGTGGATGGAATGATCTTTATTTCAAACTATTAGGCACATGTTTTGTTTGATACTGATACATCCTATTCATTCATATCCTTATTATTTGCTCAATGGTTAGGGTGGTTAGAATTCTCTGAATTGGATTATGTCTTGACATTGGGTATACCTATGGGAGGAGTAGCTGATGTATCTAGTGTGTGTAAGACTTGTCGTGCTATAATTGGTGATAGAAAACTACTTGATGATTTGATTGTGTTACCAATAGGACAATACGATGTGATCCTCAATATAGATTAGTTGTCCAAGTATCGGGCCATTTTAGATTATCATATAAAGAAGGTAACTCTTTTTTCAAGTGATAGACATCCCATTGTTTATCAAGCTAGAATGAACCCTATAAGACAAATATTGTTCTAAAAGCATGTATGGGTGGGAGGAAGAGACTTAAGTGTTATGAGAGCTTGTTTTCCATTGATGGTGAGGTGAGTACAAATGATCAAGACCTATGGATATCGATGGTAAGTGGGTATCCAAAGGATTTACCAGGACTACCACCAGATAGGGTGATGGAGTTCTTCATTGAACTAGCTTCTGGAGCTCAACCAGTCTCTATTCCAGTCTACCATATGGCTCCTACAGAGATGTATGATCTGAAAGAGCAGTCGGATGATTTGACATTTAAGGGCTTCATTCAGAGTATCAAAGAAAGCTGATGGTTCACTAAAACTTTGTATGGATTACAAGAAGTTAAATTAGCTGATAGTAAAGAACAAGTGTCCTGTGCTAAGGATAAATGAGTTGTTTGATCAACTCGGTGGTTCAAGATTCTTCTCCAAGATTGATTTGAGATTCGGTTATCATCAGTTGAATATAAAAGAAGAGGATATACTAAAAAAAACATTCTAAACTCGTTGTGGCCACTTTGAGTTTCTGGTAATGCCGTTTGGTTTGACTAATGCTCCTGCAGTTTTTATGGATCTCATAAATCGAATTTTCATGTCGTACTTAGATCGTGTTTTTGTTGTTTTCATCGATGACATCCTGATATACTCTAAGACTTTAGAAGAGCATGCTGAACACTTGAGGAAAGTGCTTGAGACTTTGAGAGATCATCAGTTATATACCAAAAAATTGGAGTGTTGACTTCTAAATGTCATAAGTGAAATTCCTGAGGCATGTGCTTTCTCAAAATGGTATTTTAGTTGATCCTGCTAAGATAGATGTTATTCTAGAATGGGAGAGACTAAAGAATGTCAAGTTCATTTGGGACAACGAATGTGAGTAAGCCTTTATAAGATTGAAGCACAGCCTGACAACCACACCTGTTCTACTATTCCTAACAATATACCTTTCGTCAGTTGAACCCGCACGAGAGGAACTATACCACCCATGACTTGGAGCTTGCAGGGGTGACTAGAGGTGTCAAAATGGGTAGGAGGCTGACCCACCCAAAATTTTAATAGTAGAGCCTAACCCAGCCCATAGGCACGCCGAGCTTCTAGGCGGGATGTGCCGAGCCTGATCCATTCTTAGCACAATTTAAAAAAAAATAAAAAATCTAAAAAAATAATATTATTATTTGTATAATTAGTTAAAAATATTAGAAATTTAAAATTAAAATTTATGAAAAAATAAATAATATGTTATGTTCTTTTCCTATTAATAAAAATTTAAAAATAATTAAACAAGCTAAAAATATGTAAGTTGAATAGTTGAAAAAAAGTTTAAAACAAAAACCTTAAGAAAATTATTTAGAATTAGATTGAAATTTGAAAGTATGAAAAAAAGAGTGAGGGAATGTGTATTTATAAGTATTAGAAAAAGTTTGTATTTAAATTTATTTAAAAACTTCAAAAAAATTAAAATAAAAAAAATATTTTTTGTAGGCCGGGGCGCAGGCCTAGATATATAACCCTAACACGACCCTAACCCTAGGGCTGGGCCGAGCTCGGCCCGTTCTAATGCGGGTCAGGCCGACTTGTTTGGCCTGGCCCATTTTGACTTCTTTAGCGGTGATCTTTGTACTCAAGATATGGTGAGGTTGCTTATATAGTGTGAAGTTTGACATATTCTTTGACCATAAGAGTTTGAAGTATCTCTTTACTCAACTGGATCTGAATTTGAGGCAATAAAGATGAGTTAAGTATATGGAGGATTATAACTTCGACCTACAATATCATTCTGGCAAGGCCAATGTTGTAACTGATGTCTTGAGTAGAAAGCTTCATGGTACACTAGCTGCACTAGTCTTTGAGGATTGAAAAAACTCGGTTACTATTGGCGATTACAATTTGTAATATTTTGAGGGTGAAGAGACTACTTACCTCAGTAATATTGTGATCACACCATCACTTCTCTAAACTATCCAGCAGAGTCAACGACAAGATAAAGAATTAACGATAATTTGGAACTAGCTTCAGAATGATGAACAGTTAGATGGTTGGAGTATCAACTAAGAATGGTTTTTACTTTTCAATGGGAAATTAGCTGTGGCTAATGACCCTAATCTTCGAGAAACCATCTTAATGAGCTCATAAAATAAGGTTCGTAGTACATCCTGGTAGAAATAAGATGTACCAAAACTTAAAGAAACAGTACTGGTAGAAAGACATGAAGAAGGATGTGGCTTCCTTTGTAGCCAAGTGTTTGATTTGTCATCAGGTTAAGGCCAGAGGCCAACAGGATTACTTCAGCCGTTACCCATTTTTGAGTGGAAGTAGGATAAGATCACGATAGACTTCATGACTAGTTTGCCAAGGACTTTGAGAAAAAATGATGCAGTCTGAGTGATAGTCGATCGGTTGACGAAAAGTGCTCGCTTTATATCGATCAAGATTGACTACTCACTTACTAAGCTTAGTATGTTGTATGTGGAGAACATTGTACACATACATTGTGTGTCTTTAAGCATAGTTCTAATAAAGACCTGAGGTTTACTTCCAAGTTTTAGAGAGTTTTACATAAAGCGTTCGGTACACAGTTGGATCTCAGTACAACTTAGTATCCTGAGACAGATAGCTAATACGAGAGGACCATTTAGATTTTTGAAAACATGCTTCGAGCTTGTATACTGGATTTTGACGAAAACGGGGATCATCACCTTCCTTTAGTGGAGTTTGTTTACAATAACAATTACCAAACCAGTGTGGGAATGCCTCCATATGAGGTACTATATGGGAGGCCATGTAAATTGCCCTTGTGCTGGGCATAACCTGAGGAGCATGTCACTCCTGGACCTAAATTGATTAAGGATACTACTGAAAAGATCAAAGATATTTAGGAGAGGCTCAAGGAAGTTTAGAGTCATCAGAAGAGTTATGTAGACCCAATGAGAAGTGGTAGAGTTCGTGACTACTGATTCTGTGTTCTTGAAAGTAACTCTAAGGCGTGGCGTAACAAGATTTGGAGTTAAGGGTAAGATGCTCTAAGGTAAATTGGTCCCTTGGATATCACTGAGTGGATTGGACCAGTGGCCTTTCAATTGAATCTATCTGCACAGTTAGGCTATGTGCATAATGTGTTCTATGTGTCGATGTTAAAAAAGTATACACTAGACCCATCTCATGTCATCAAGTATGTGCATGTACTAATTCAAGAGAATGTGTCTTACGAGGAGCAACTAGTCCAGATATTGGCAAAAAAGTTGAAAATGCTTTGCAATAGGGAAATACCGCTTGTCAGCATACTATGGGAGCATCACAAGGCAGATGAGTCTACTTGGTAACTCGAGACGGAGATGTACGAGAAGTACTTTTTACTTGTTTAACTTCTAGTTAGAAGATGTATTGTAATTTTCTTGTTGTAATATAAACCTTGACTCGTACCTGAATTTCAGAACGAAATTCCTTTTAAGGAGGGGAAGGTGTAAAAATTCAAAATTTTCAATGATAACAAGATATTTTGGCAAATTTTTTTAATAAAATAAGGGAAGGATTTAATTGAAGAAGTTTGTGAAGTAGGGATTGAATTGTAATTATTTTGAGGGACTAAATTAAAAAAATTTTGAAAATTTGGGGTCAAAGTGTAATTTTAGAAATATTGCACATCCTATTAAGAGAGGACCACGTGGCCCTCTCACTTTCCACTCCCTCTTTCTCTTTCCTCCCTCCCATGCTCTCTTTCTTCTCCCAGCTAGCGAAAATGACAAAAATCTGGTCAGCCACGACAAGCCCTTTCCTAGTCGTTTCAGGCTACACAACTGCCTAGATCTGGATCATGCCACCGAGATGAGCAACTTGCCAGAGTTTCAAGGGCCAGTGCCACCTGGTTCACCTCTGGTAGATCAAAACATCCGTGGGACAAAATCTGACACCGACGCCGATTTCGGCCATTTCAGGCTATAAACCTAGCATTTTCTAACTCCTCTTGACACGAGCAATCATATGGTAAGCACCCCGTGACTGAAATTGGCTCCATTTATGAATTGCCTTGTTAGGTTGATTTTAGGTGTTAAGTTTGAAAAATAAATTTTTGATCCGACTCTTTGATTGTGAAATTGTTATCATATTTGTGATGTACTCCTGAAATAGTGAAGAATGACATATATATTGACTATATTTCATAATAGGCATAGAAAACGAGATTGGTCGGCTCAAGATTTGCCTCGTTTTATGTACTAGAGGTCAGGTTTTGGCCCACATCTGAATTGGTCAAATTATATATCTAACCTAGCTATTTTAGGTGCTAGAAATTCAGTAAAGATGTCCGTTTGTTGATTTGAGGCACCTTTGAGAAGTTGATTTTTCAAAGCAAGCGATTGAGGGATTAGAATGGGTTCTCGACCCTCCGAACGATCACCTAACGATACCTCGAGCATCCAATATTATGGTATCACTACTCTATTGAGGTAAAGATTCGGTTATCTCGATTTTATATTTTGTTGCCTATTATGAAAAAATGTGATTTCTGAATTGTTTTGGACTTATGTGATGGAATTTGATTATATGTTATATAGTGTGTTACTCTGAGACTTTTCTGAGTGCAAGTTATTTTTAGGTATATTAAAACTATAGTTGTTATGTTGCCCATTTTTCTAGAAAACTAAAATAACTTTTATTGAAAAACCAAAGCATATTAGACACTAGAACATTGCATGGTTATTTTCACACATTAGTTTAGAGTGCACGTGTTATAGGATCATACATGAGCACCGTATTAGCATCATGGGTTTATAGGTGGGGCTGTGGCCCCTCCATCGGTGTAGAGTCCATAAAACCCAGGCTGAGTTCTCTTCTGATTACCTCCTTATTTTGGTAAGTGTAGGCGAGTCGGTTGCCCCCTATACTAGAAGGTGTAGGTAATTCGGTTGCCTCTCCAAGTTGACAGGTGTATGCAAAGCGGTTGCCCCTCTAGATTTAGTAGGCAACACATGGGTGTCCCATCCGAGTATAGGTTTAGATGTCAGGCAGATTGTATAGCACACATAGTGACATCACCCTGATATCTATGATGAGAGGATGTGAGCTCATTAGTATGGATTGATTTATGTCATATGCTTATGAATTGATTAGTTTTAAATATTATTATATTTTCATATATATATATATACACAGAACAAAAGTTGGAAAAATAATATATATAGTTTGTAAATATGTTTTGGATTAAACTAACCACGCAGGAAACTCTCAATTACAAAAGATTTTTAAATGAGGTAATTGTTTACCTACTGGGTATTTGATGCTCACCCCCTACCTTCCCTATTCAAGTGGTGTCCAGCGCAACCTCGGTGATCAATAGGATTAGGAGGCCACTCTTCGAGAATAGTTCATTGTCTTAGTCATGTTGGAATCTTGGATTCAAGTTTGGTGTTTTGTTGTTACTTTTGGATTAAGCGGATTGAGTAGCATTAACCAAGTATACTACCTTGAATTATGTTTGTAAACTCGATGTATGCCATATTAGTATTCGATACTTGAATGTAGATGATGATGCATGGACTTGAACTTGATTTATGTTTTCTAATTATTACTCAATTGATATTTAATGGCGCATACGAACTATGAAAAAGATTCACAGATTGAAATTCTAAATATTTTCTTAAAATGGATTATTTTATAAAATTAAAACTTTTTACACATTTTTATAACAAATCAAGGAATTTCTAATTTAAGTGAAATTCCCTTTCTGCCACTAACCCGATGTTTATGTTGTGACAAGAAAGGTGTTCCATTATTTTTTTTTCCCATTAAGTCATTATTTTTTTATTTATGGATTTTAAGTCCTCATTCTTAGATTTGTATTTCACATTAATCGCTTTAAATCTTTTTTGTCTAATGTTGCCGTTAATTAGCACTTGCCCCAAAGCATGCTCATCTCAGCAGGGATAAAATTCGAAATAAAAGAAAATTATTATTTAAAAAAAAGAGTTGTGTTATCCTTTTTGTTTAAGATAAATGTAAGAAATTGGAAATTATATGGTTTCTGTCATGACCGAGAATCCAAAATCATGAGTTTTAGTAATTTTGAGTGTAAATAAAAATGAATAAAGGATTTCCGAAAATTTGGAGGAAACTAAGTACTTGAATTTTACATTATAGTCCTCAAATCATTAGAAATTCAGTATTAAAAGGGGTCCCTCTTTAGTTTAGTTTATCACGGAAGAAACGTCAATTAAGGTTCAAGAAAATATAGTTGAGTCATTCAAAAACTTAGCTTAATAAAAATTTAGTGCTGAATAAATGAATTTCACAAATTTCGAATCCGAATGTCCAAAAATTATTTTACAGAGCTAATCATAATTCCAAGTACTTAAAATTTTGAAAATATACTCCTTAGGAACCATAGTGTCTCATTTATACACAAAATCCTCAAATAGTAGTAAAGATATCCTCATACATTTACTTAGCAAGGACAACAAATATGGGTGAACGATTAAACATGAAGAAAGAATAGAACAAGGTATAAGCACCAACCGAGGGGGGGGGGGGAATGGGGCCACAAGCGTAAGCCAATCGACTTACCTAGTCATCTAGACAAGTAACTCAAATGAACAACCACCTAAAAGGGAGGAAAATAGGGGTGAGCTCGAAGGCTCAGTAGAAAAACTGTTACCTCATTTGAAAACCTTTTTAGTGATAGAGAGTCTCTACATACATTGTTTAATCTAAAACACCTTTGTAAAACTATATATATATATACATATATATAATAATTTCTAAAGTTGATAGTTCGTATATGTATATACATATATATACGAAAGCATGATACCCAAAATCAATTAGTCCACAAATACGTAATACAAATCTACTCGTACCCATGAGTTCACCACCTCTCATCAATGGAAACCAGGATATTGGCACTACGTGTACCATACAGCTTGCCTGACACCTAGTCCATACCTAGAGGGGACATCCGTATATCGCCTACCAAATCTGGAGAGGTGAACGCCTCGCCTACGCCTACCAACTTGGAGGGGTAACTGAATTGCCTACACCTGCCAACCTGGAGGGGAAACCGACTCGTCTATGCCTGCCAAAATGGGGAGGTAATCAGAAGAAAAATCCCACGCGAGTTCACAGACTTTGGACTCTTCACCGTTGGTAGGGCTATAATGCCACACTGTAAAAACCCAATGATGCTAACTTGGTGCTCATGTGTAATCTTATGACACGTGTACTCTGAACTGATGTGTAGAAATAACCATGCAGTAATTTAAGTTCAAATGATGCTCTGGTTTTTAATAAAATGGTTAATTAAATTTTATAGAAAAATAGGCAATATAACGGCCCTTTTTTAACATATCTAAAAATATCATATACTCAGAAAAGTCACATGGCAATCCAATATATATCATACAGTCCAATTCCATCACATATATACAAAACAGCTCTAAAATCACGTTTTTCATCATATGTAACATAAAGTAAATTTTATTCAAAAACTATATAAAACAGATGTAAATAAATCCCTACCTCACTAGAATAGCGATACCACACTACTGAACCTCGGGGTGTCGTTGGACGATCGTTCGGAGGGTTGGGAACCAATTCCAAGCCCTCGATCACTATATTAGGAAAAACTTACTTCTCAATGGAACTTCAAATCAACAAGCGGACCTTTCCATTGAATTCCTAGCACCGAAAATAGCTAGGTTAGACATGTAATTCGTCTAATTCAGGTATGGGCCGAAACTAGACCTGTGGCATGTAAAACTAATACTGTCAAAATGGGTCGGGTCTAATGAGCTGGCCCACGGCCCAGTCAGGTAGCTCGCAGGCCGGCCCGGCTCGGCCCGGTAGAGATAGGCTTGGGCCCAGTCTGGCCTTATTCCCATGGTCGGGCTAGGCCTAACATTCTGAGCCCGCGGGCTGGGCCTAACATTCTGAGCCTGCGAGTCGTGCTGGCCCAGCCCGCCCTTTTTCTTTTTGTGAAATTAAAATCAGTTTTTTTATAATAAAAAATGGGCCTATGGGCCTAGGGTCCGTTACATCTTATGGCCTATGGCCCTTATGGGCCATTTTGGGGCATATAGCCGTTGGCCCCAACGGCTATTATAGCCGTTGCCCAACGACTATTTTCTTTTTTTTTTAATAAAAAAAAAACAAAAAAATCTTTAAGTTCTAAATTATAAATGCCTATTTTTCCCTCACCTATTCTTCACACAAACAACTCTCTTCTATCTTCATTCTCTCATTTCTCTATTATTTTCTCAAATTCCCAATTTACATTCTCTAAATAATTATATAATTTAATAACTATTTAATATTAATAATTATAAAATTATAATCTATAGTTATATTCTCTATTTCTATTTTTAAGCTTCAATTCTTCTAAGTTCCAACATCCAAGTATCCAAGTATCCAACTAAAATCCAAGTCAAAAGTCTACTCAAATCTCAATTCAAGGTAATTTCAATTTCTAAATTTTTTAA
>JXTC01000003.1:1257382-1334509 GCA_002914845.1 Trema orientale
CTTTAAACAAAGCAACTGCATGGCATTTCTTGTTAAAAGTGTCTTTACAAAATGTACAATTAAAAGAAGTTTTCACCAGTCTATTTTACCATCAGTGATAGTATTTACATTATACCAAAATATCTGAAACCGACAAAAAATGTCGCCCATAGGTCAAGCTCGTCCACATCTGTATGATCATGGTGACAAAAGGCAAGCCAGGCAATCAGCTAGTCAACACCAAAATGTGCCTCCTCATCTACATCACAAGACGAAAATGAGCTAAAGCACAGTAAGTAAAAACTACGCATGCTTACGTATGCTTTAAAATCCCATAAAGTTCCCATTGTACCCTTTTCTTTCTTAAACATTTGAGTCCATATATTTTCCTTAAAAATTATTCATAGTTGGGCCCCTTAGCACACTGCTAGTCCCAAAAGTCGATAGGTCGTGATAACATTGGGCGGAAACTCTGGCCAAGAGTAAAAGTAAGGTGCGACCGTTGTGTGAGGTTTTTGAAAACTCCTTCCCTCATCAAAGGGGCATCCCGCACCGCGCTAATATTGTCCCGCTTCAACGATACACATCATAAGATCCGCAAGTCCCGCTTCAACGGGAAAGTCTGCATCAACAGACTTACCTACCCAGCTTCGACAGACATCAATTGTACTTAAAACTTATCTTATAAAATTGGTACAATGGTACTTACTTTCAAATACCTTGTAATAAAATTCTCAATTTGCATGCAAGATATGCCATGCACATGCCATTTTATAACTTTCAAGAATAAGTAAGTTTCACATAATGACATCTTTCATGTAGTTCTTGTGATGCAGTTGTAAGTTTTTACTTATCTCGTATCCTGAATAGAAATTATTAGTGGAAAGGGTCAATATCCTCTAAAAATTGGTGGGCTAATCACCTGTCATAAATTACTGTTATTCTAGATGCACATTTTGTCAAAAGAATACATCAAGATACTTGAACAAGACCGAAATCAAAACTTTCACTAATTTAGGAAACTTGATCTTAAAATGATTTGGAAGTGTATAAATCACTTAGGGCACCTAATTGTCAATAACTAGCTTTGAAAACCTGTTCAAAAGTATTAAAATATGAATACTAGTTCATTAGCACAAAAATTATCCAAAATGGCACATAATCTTGTAAAACTAGTCCAATTGCCTCTAAATGGTGCCATTTCATTTTAAAAATATTTGGACAGCACCTCCCCTATTTCTAGAATATTCCCACATGATTAAAATCATGGTTTTAAACTTGTAATAATATTTCACAAGCCAATTCCCACATATACACATCAAAAGAAACATATAGGATAATATAAAAATACATTTGAAATCCTTTTCAGTTTTGACAAGTTTAAAACAATTTGTACACTTGTTTATGGCTACAAACAGCAACTAAGTTAATGGAATAAATAATAGAATACATGACATATCCATTACAAGGTTAGAAAATCAGATTACAAATATAGAAAACTTAATTTACTACACATAAAAACACTTAATTCCCTAAATAGCAAACTTTAGGGCTTTAGGCCTAACGTTAATCCTCCACTTAAATTTTATGTTTCCAGCAATATATAAGGACTCCTAGAACCATTATTCATCAAATAATAGCTTAAGTTTAAGAGCTAAAATAAAAGAAATTAACTATAAGTTCAAAATCTTACATAATGCTTACCTTGATTAGTTTGAGCTTTTTCTGAAGTTCTTACCTTCTACCTCCACCAAACTGATTTCTAAGGCTTAGAATTAGATTTTAGGACTCAAGAGGACCTGAAGGAACCATTATTTAAGTGGTAGCAAATGGAGAATTGAAATTAAAGAAAAAGGCCTAGAAAGAAGAACTAGTAGAATTACCTTGACTAGTTTTGATCTATCTTATTTTCTAGAGCTCCAATTTGAGTTCTACCACTTGGAAACTCTTGGAAATGGTTAAGAGAAGTTGAGAGAAGTCTAAAACTGAGTTAGAGAGTCTCAGGTCATGGTTGGAGAGAAAGGGAAAGCAAATGACCAGATTTGGTCCAAAAGTGATACTTAATGACTAAGAAATGGCATAACTTAAATTCTAAGGGGTATTTTGGGTATTTTGCTCATTGCTTTCCATGTGTCCAGCTCTAAAACATCCTTAACATAGTCACCACATTGCTGGTCACTCCTATACACCCAAATGTAGACCAAAATGGTAAAACCTAGCTTAGGAAGTGAAATCTAATCATACTTTGACTTATGATCCTATATGGCCAATCTTATTGTAATTTGGTGGAACCTAGCCCCATAACCAATCATTAAACATAAAAATAAGTCAATTGCACTCCAATTAACCTTGCAAACATAATATTAGCACTCAATTATTAGAATGCACAAAAAAGACATTACGCGATTAAGCTTAATCTAAGCTAGCTTAGTGCAACTAAATACGAATTAGTGTCCTGAATGCCACCTCGTGCTTACCTGGAGCCGACAAATAAAATGCTATAAATGAGTCCTAGACATTGAATTAAGCCTATTTGACGTGTTAAACACAGTGAATTCGGCTTCGAAGTGCGTGAAAATTATATTTTACCGAAAAACTACTATTTGACCAAATTATCAACAAATATGATCTTAATGCATGTGCATATAGTATTGCTTTCATAATTATATTCTTTGCTCCTTTCATACACCAAGCTCTCTCTCTGAGGCTACTGAGCCTTTATACTGCATCGAGACACTTCGATAGGCATTAGTGTAATAACATGTATATAAATGCACCTAACATAATAAATAAGCATGTTACTATGAAAGTGGTATTAATGAATTCTAGATACCTAATATGCAATTAGAATATGTTTATTATTGGCTTAGTATGCATGTGAGAATCTTGGGCACCACAAAATTGTTAATTTTCATTCAACTTAAATTTAAATTTAGTTAATGTAGTAAAATAGTAATATGTTAATTATTATTGTAATTAAATTAGTTAGTGTAAAAATATGTTTAATGTTGAATTGTTAATTTTAATTTTAGTAAAATTTAAATTTAGTCAATGTAGTAAAATAATAATATGTTAAATAGTTAAGTTTCATTTTAATTAAATTTAGTTAATTAATGTAGGATATGAATATATCAAAGAATCTTCCTATTAATTTAGAGATGGATGTTAATGAGGAAGAAAAACAAATCCGCATAATGGAAGGGGGTGACCAAGTCTCCGAAATACAAAGTAATCCACATGCTAGTGGAAGTCATTCACAATTTCAAGATAGTTGTTCTCCCAGTGCAAGCACGACCTCAAAATCAAAACGTGTGAGGACAACTTCTATTGTATGGGACCACTTCGATATGGAATACCATGATGATGGCAATAACAACAAAACAAAAATGGCAAAGTGCAAATATTGTAAGAAGTTATTCACCGCTAAACCATCTAGCAGTACCACCCACATCAAAAGACATCACGAAAAATATTTTCCCAAACATCAAGGTCCTCAAGGAGGTATGCAACCCACTCAATTAACACTTCAACTCAATAAGGATGGTTCGGTAAGTACTTGGAACTATGATTCTTTAGTTGCTAGGGAGTCATTAGTACATTTTATTACTTCAAAGGATTTGTCACTATCTATTGGTGAGTCCGATGAATATAAAGAACATATTAGACGATCATATCATCCAAATTTTAAAAAGGCTTCTAGGAATACTACTAGAAGTTATTTGCTTAAAGTTTATAAAAATATGCGCACCGAACTAACATCTGAAATACTTGCATTAAATTTTTGTATTGCATTGACATCTGATATTTGGGTATTCTAAACAAGATTATATTAGTGTAGTTGCCCATTATTGTGATGAAAAACGGATATTGCCAAAAAGAATAATTGGTTTTAAAGTCGTTGATCAGAGGCATACTGCTGAAATTATCTGTGAAAGAATCTTAAATGTTATAAAAGAATATGGCATAATAAATCGCATTATCTCTATCACTTTGGATAATGCTACGTCCAATACAAAGGCCATAAAATTACTTCAAAACTCGGTGCGCTCATACACGAGAGGAGTTTTATTATATCAACGTTGTGCATGCCATATAATCAACCTCATTATCAAATCAGGTATTGTAATACTATCTATATATATTGAAAATGTTCGAAATGCTATTACTTACATTCATGCTTATAATCCTCGTATTGCTGAATTTAAAAAATATTGCGAAGCCGAAGGGTTACCTCCAAGAAAATTTCAACTTGATATGCCTGTAAGGTGGAATTTCATCTATTTGATGTTAAAAAATGTAATGGCATATAAAAATACTATTACTGTGTTTTACATTTCAAAAATGGGTTCACTAAATTTAAAAGATGATGATTGGTTTATTTATGAAAAATTTGTACAATTTTTAGAAGTTTTTTATGATGCTACCGTTGCTTTATCCGGTGTTTATTATCCTACTTCTCCAATTATTTTATATCACATGTTTTTTATTGCGTTAATGTTTTCTAAAGAAAAATATGACCCTATATTTGGACCTATGATAATTAAAATGCAAGAAAGTTATTTGAAATATTGGTCCGAAATTTCTTTATTATTTTCCTTTGCTTTTATTTTAGATCCTAGAGCTAAATTAAATGGTCTTTCTACTATTATTGGTCACATTAATGATGCTTTAGAATTAGATTTTATACTCCAATATACTAATGCTCGTGATAAGTTTTTTGAACTATTTAGTATATATGAGGGTAAGTTTAGCAATACGAGTATGAGTCAACAAGAAATCCCACGACAAACCAAAGACCGATCAAAGAAGAAGTCTATCTGAACCTATATTCATGGGCGTGGGCCTGGCTCATCATCATCAAGTTCAAGTCAACAATTAGGTATATTACCAATAACAACGAATCCGCCGCAATCCTCGGAGCTTAACCAATATCTTAAGCTAGATTCCGACATCGACTGTGAAGATAAAAACTTCAAAATTTTGGAATGGTAGCAAAAGCGCCAAGGAAAATTTCTTGTGCTTTCACAATTAGCACGTGACATCTTAATTATTCCGGTGTCCACGGTTTCTTCGGAGTCCGCTTTTAGCACTACTGGGAGGATATTAGACGATCGAAGAACTTCGTTGACTCCTGAAATGGTTGAAGTGCTAACATGTGTTAAAGATTGGGAGTAAGCGGCGAAACGAAATCAACATACTATTCACAATGAAGAATTGACCGAAAACTTCAATAATTTGTACATGAACGACAATGATCAATTATGATTAATGAATAATGAATTAATGATGAATTTGTTATTTTTCAAATATAATCTACTTTTTTTTTTCATCAACTTAAGTTATGTGTTATTTTTTAATTTTTATCATAAAAGTTGTAAAATTATTTCTGATAAAAGCTTTATCACATATATATATAATTTGTTTTTTTTTAATTATTCAAATTCATTAAAAAGTTTATATTAAACCTTTCAAAAAAGAAAGGCCAACATGAGGTAGACAAAATTTTATCAATAAACTTGAATTTATTATTTTTCAAATTTAATTTACTTTTTTTTTTCATCAACTTATTACTTAAGTTATGTATTATTTTTTAATTTTTATTATAAAACTTGTAAAATTATTTGTGATAAAAGTTTTTATCACATATTCACATATATAATTTTTTTAATTATTAAAATTCATAAAAAAGTTTATTTAAAAACATTTCAAAAAAAAAAAGCCAAAAAGCCGGCCGGAACGGCCGGCCCGCTTGGCCTGCTTTTGGCCCGGCCCGCATAGGGGGCCCGCCTGGGCCATAGGGTCGGGCTGGGCCTCCTCATCATGCATATAGGCCGGCCCGGCCCGCTTATTTAGACGGGTCGGGCCATCACTTGAAAATACCCGTTGGCCCGGCTCATTTTGACAGCTTTATGTAAAATGAGGTAAATTCTGAGCCGTCTGATATTATTTTTCGTGCCAGTCACCAAACATAGTCATCATATATGTCAATCTTCACCATTTCACGAGTACATTCTAAAAATGATATTAAAAACACGATCCAACGGTCCGATCGAAAAGTTAGCTCTTGAATCTCAAAGCTTAAACTACCCAACAATGGCAACTTTTAATTCGAGTAAAATAGAGTCATGAAATATATACTTGGAGATTCCTCTCGACGAGACGAATCCAACGAGCCCAAGAAAACCCCCTTAAAATGGCCCAGAACGACGCCGCAAATTCAAAAACCTCAGCGACTTCATATGGCATTTATCAGCAAACTCCAGCTTGTGGCTATTGGCGACACGAGGAGTTGACGCTGGGTGGTGGTGGTAGTCGTCAGAGGCCGAAGGTGCAATGGTGGCACTTGGTGGTGGCAGTGGTGTTTGGTCAAAGAGAGAGGAAGAGAGAGAAAGGGATCGTGGGGGAAGGAGAGAGAAAGAAGAAAGGAAGGAAAATGGGGGCCCACATGGGTCTAGGAAAATGGGGGGCCACATGGGTCTAGTTGTGCAATTTTTCGAAATTATACTTTGGTCCGCCATTTTTCAAACTTCTTTCATTTTAGTCCTTCAAAAATTTGCATTTTGGTCCCCGCTTCCAAAAAATTTTACAAATAAGTCTCCCTCTTATTAAATCCAAAAATTGGTAAAATTCCCAAATTACCCTATTAAAATCTGGGTTTTTACAGGTTCAATATGAATCTATTTTGGTCAAAGTATTTACATATATTAAAGAGAGGTATATGAATATGTTGCCAAATTTACGAGACATATATTGCCAATTTTATGTTTTGTCATTCTAATTTTGTAGGACATATGTTACCAAAATTTTATATAATTCCAATATAGATCTAATTTAGTCTAAGTATTCATATACCTCTCTTCTAGATATATGAATACTTAGACCATAGTAGATCCAAATTAGAACCATATAAAAGTTTCCAATTTCTTACCTCTATCTTGAATAAAAATGATAACTCAACTCTTTTTTAAAAATAATAATTCCCTCTTTGTTTCGAATTTAACCCATGCTAAGATGAGCACCTTTTGGGTAAGTACTAATTAACAGCAGTTTTGAACAAAAAAGATTAAAAAGCATTAACGTGAAATAAAAATATAAGAATAAGAACCTAAAATGTACAAATAAAAGAAGGGAGACTTAACTATAAAAAAAAAAAAAGCTATCAAAAACACTTTCTTTTATAACAGATTTAAAATTAGGGGACTTTAGGAGTTTTGCTTCAAAAAATTAAATTCAGAGTTAATTTTAGTGAATTATTCCGAGTTCAGAGAGTTTTTATATTAAAAAACCTTAATTTTATCCGGCATTTTGTTCTAAACGTACAAAACAAAAGGTGAAGATGATCAATGTGTTCACAACCTCTAATGTCTCAAAAGCAAGAGTTAACTTTTTCCTCAATACTTTAATGATGCAGGGCGGTTGTGTTGCTGTCGTTTTCTTTCTTTTAACAGATCTTTTGGAGTTTACAACTCTGATCATAATTAACACATCTAATATTTTAAGCATAGTTTTGAATGTTTCAATCCTGCCGTTTTCGGACCCTGATGACCGCTTGGAATAATTAACATAGGAATATGTATACTAATTACGAACATGAAAACGTACGTGAAGAAAGACACGGTTGCTTCAACCAGTAGGTTTTTTGAAGTACTAGTCGTTCTCAACCCGCAAATCAACATGCAGTCCACTTCTTTTATTATTATTTATTGTTTTTTTTAATGGTACAATGAGGTGCGACCGGCCATATTCTGTGTTTCTTTTTCTTCATGTTTTAATTTAAGTATACATGTATATATGTATATAAAAATACAAGCATGCAGTCAGCCTTTCATCATGTACTAGTCCATTAATAAGCAAACTAATTAGTACGCAGTGCTACAATTACTGTTTCAAAAGAAACAATGGGGGTTAATGACAGAGTTATTAATCCTGGTCATCTTCCATACCTTGTCTTCCTTATTGCATGGCTTTTGTTGGTTAAGATTAGTTCAGCAGAAAGGTCAACTTATATTGTTCACATGGACAAGTCTTACAAGCCCGAGTCCTCCACTACCCATCAACACTGGTATTCTTCCATTGTTGATTCCCTCAAAGATCATGACCGTCCACACTCATCATCACCATCGGTTCTATACACTTACGACGCCGTTCTCCACGGTTTCAGCGCCGTTCTATCTCCACCCGAATTGGAGACTCTAAAAACCGCCCCAGGCTTTGTCTCCGCCTACCGCGACAAAACTGTCACGGTTGACACCACTCACACCCCAGAATTTCTCTCTCTCAACCCCTCCACAGGCCTATGGCCCGCTTCGAACTTCGGCGAAGATGTAATCGTCGGCATCATCGATACCGGAGTCTGGCCAGAGAGCGAGAGCTTCAAAGACCATGGTATGAGCCCTAAAATCCCAGCCAAGTGGAAAGGAACATGCCAAGAAGGCCAAGATTTCAACTCCTCCTTGTGTAACCTCAAGCTCATTGGAGCTAGATACTTCAACAAGGGTATGATCGCCGCGAATCCCAACGTTACACTCAGCATGAACTCCGCTAGGGACACGTCTGGCCACGGAACTCACACGTCGTCCACAGTCGGCGGGAACTACGTAAACGACACGTCGTTTTTCGGCTACGCCAAGGGAACAGCCAGGGGGATCGCGCCACGTGCCCGGCTCGCGATCTACAAGGTCAGCTGGCACGAGGGCAGGTATGCCTCCGACGTTTTGGCTGGCATAGACCAAGCTATCGAAGACGGCGTTGATGTGATCTCAATCTCCAGTGGCTTCGACAACGTGTCATTGTACGAAGATCCGGTAGCCATAGCTTCTTTCGCTGCCATGGAGAAAGGCGTGGTGTTTTCGTCTTCAGCGGGGAACTTTGGCCCTAAACTTGGGACCCTTCACAACGGGATCCCTTGGGTCTTGACCGTTGCAGCTGGGTCAGTTGACCGTTATTTCGGCGGAACAGTAACCCTCGGAAACGGAGTAACCGTTAACGGTTGGACCTTGTTCCCAGCAAGTGCCATAATACAAAACTCAACTTTGGTATACGACAAAACCTTTTCGGCCTGCAACGACACGTCGCTCTTATCAGCGCAAGCCCCTCTTTCTGGCGTCATATTATGTGATGACACGTGGCCTGCATGGAGCCAAATCGCTTTTGTTGCTGCGTCACAGGTGCGTGGAGCTATCTTTATCTCTGATGACCCTGTAATATTTGAACTCGTAGGTGTCACGTGTCCCGGTGTGGTGATCAGCCCAAAAGATGCACCAACAGTGATCGAGTACGCGAAAAGCGTTGACCAATACCCTCTGGTCAGCATCGAGTTTCAACAGACCTTTGTTGGGACTAAACCATCACCAGCAGCTGCCTCGTACACTTCAAGAGGCCCTTCACCGAGTTGTCCTAAGATCTTGAAGCCAGACATTATGGCTCCGGGGTCCCGAGTTTTGGCCGCGTGGGTTCCAAACCAACCAGCCGCCAAAATTGGGTCCAACGTTCTATTGTCTAGTGACTACAACATAATATCTGGGACATCCATGGCTTGTCCCCATGTCTCTGGGGTGGCGGCGTTATTGAAAGGCGCTCACCCCGGATGGAGTCCTGCCGCTATTAGGTCTGCTATAATGACGACAGCGAACCCGTTGGACAATACTCGAAACCCGATTCGCGATAACGGAAGGAGTTTCGAGTTTGCTTCGCCTTTGGCCATTGGATCAGGGCAAGTAGATCCTAACAAAGCACTTGACCCGGGTTTAGTATATGATGCAACTCCACAAGACTATGTTAATCTCCTGTGTTCCATGAACTTTACCAAGGAGCAAATCTTAACTATTACAAGATCGAAAGGCTATATTTGTTCAGACCCTTCTTCTGATTTGAATTACCCGTCTTTTATCGTTTTGTACGATAACTCGACTGTGGTGAAGATTGGAAAGTTTGAACGAGTGATGACCAATGTGGGAGATGGTCCTGCTACGTACAAGGCTTTGGTGATAGCTCCAAAGGGGTCTGTGGTTAGAGTTTCACCGCAGAGATTGGTGTTTGGGAAGAAATATGAGAAGCAAAGCTATAGTATGGAAATAAAATATGAAAGGGACCAGAGAGGAAATGTTACATTCGGTGAACTTGTTTGGGTGGAAGAGAACGGAAAGCACAGGGTGAGAAGCCCTATTGTGGTGTCACCAGGGGCGGAGCCAGGGTTAAAATCTACTGGAGACATGACTTAATTAAGAGCTTATTCTCAAACATTCACATAATAATTCATAATTGACATTCTAAGTTCAGATTTAAAGAAGTTGTGCAACATTAAGTTTTACACTACTCGATTTCTTTTCATCATTATTTTCTTCAAGAGAATGAGGATTTTTGTTTAAACAGACTCTCTATAACTGTTACACATAGAATGCAACAAGTGAAAAATTTAAGAAAGTATGTAATTTAATAACTTTTAGAAAATAGAAAAGTATTTAATTAATGATTTTTTGAAAACATAAAAATTAAATTAATAACTTAGCTACTATTTATAACTAATAGAAATTGAAAACCTAAAATAAATATAAACTAAGTGATATAATTTATTTATCTTATACAACAAAAATTAGTTTTTTTTTTTTAATTTTACACATTTAACAAGTTACAAATAGGGTTAATTTTAATGTTCAATTTTTGAATTGGGTGGTTTTAAGAACCTTAATTTTTAGAATCATATTTTCAATTTTTTTTATCCTAATAAAATAAATTGAAATTTTATCTAATAAGAAACAAAACGAAGAAAATAAGTTTATTGCTTAAATATCATTGGTTTTGTGATCCCCCAACTCTTATGTGCTTCTCTTCTCTTTTGTCACTCTTGTCACCTTTCTTCATATTATCTTTCTTCTTTCTTTTTTTATTTGTTTATTATCTACTACTTTTTTTTTCCCCATCTATTTGGTTTTACTTTTATGTGTGATATTTTTATAAAATAACTATATTTGAAAGAAATGGGCTTTGACTAGGCAAAAAGAGCCCCAATGGGCTTTAGAAGAAGTTTAAGACTAGCCTAATACAACACTTTATAACAAATTTAACACAATAAGTTCATATGCATATATATCATGTTATATAATACTATATATAATACATAAAAAAAAAATTAGGAAAAGTTCAGTGGGAGCAATTGTCCCTACTGGCCCCTATACAACTCTATCCCGGGTGTCACCAGTGGTTGTATGATAAAATAAAGGATATCGTATTAGGATCAAATATTTATGTCGATTTCACGTACCTGTCTTTTTCTTAATCTATAAAATTAAATAATTTTAACACGTTAACTTAACCATCAAAATCCTTTAATAGAAGTTATTTTATATTACGTAACTACTCTCGATACTTGAAGGTTAAAACTTGGTTAGCACTATACTAATTAATATTGTCATTAATGAATTAAAATTCATGTTTTTGACTCGAGAAATACCAAACACACTCTCTTTCTCACTCTCTGTTATACTCTCTAGTCTCACAGTCTGACATGTGGAGCCTACTATTCAGTTTAATATTTTAATAAAGCAATAAATCATAGTGGAATACATGTATCAAACAGTAAGACTGAGAGAGTGTAAAAGAAGGTATTAATGTCATTCCTTTTTTGACTTTAGAGTGTGCGACCTTTTTTCACACTTCGTTTAAGAAAGTGTACGTGTGTCTCTTTTTATAGCTAATTAATGGCTGAGTATATAAACTTCTACACTTTGTTTATCTACTTATTATATATCAACTTTTGTTTATATACAGGATATATTTTAGTTTTTATACTAGTACATCATATTTTATATCTTTTATATACATTGATATATCGGTCATTTTAAAAAATTGATATTTAATTATAATGGGCCTAAAATTTGGCCCATGAAAAAGTAAATTATTAGCTAGAAAAAAAATTTGAGAAAACTACACTACATATCATTTTTCTAAGCTTTTTTTTTTTTTTTTGAAAGGTATCCTTCTTTCCTTTTTCTAAGATTTGTATTAATGAATATCCCTTTTTCATTTTATTGATCGTTATATCACTTTTTAAGTTTTAATGATTATAGTTTGCCATTATATCTATATATAAGTTAATTTGATATATTCATGTATATAATTAATTTATCAACATACATAACTCATTTATAATGGCATATAATTCATTTACCGGTATATATATTAATTTATCAGCGCATATAATTTATTTATCGATGCATATAATTTATTTACCAACACACATAATTCATTTAGTATAGTATATAACTCATATACCGGTGCGTATAATTCATTTACCAACATACTTAATTTATTTACCGATGTATATAATTCATTTAGCGATATATATAATTAATTTACCAGTGCATATAATTCATTTATCATAATATATATTTCATTTATCGGTGTATATAATTTATTTACCAATATACATAATTATTTAGCGCTTTCAATTTATTTCCCAACGTAAGTTTTTCGTTGCCTTGTCTCCCTAGCTACCTTTAACTTAGTGGGTGGTTCACATTAAACTCTGCAATAAATGAAAAAAAGAATTTTTCAAAGTTATCAATCAAATGAATCAGCCTTTATTCCATGAACTCAGTCGAGTGGGTATTACAAGGATGGCCATCCAAATAATATCATCATCCAGTATTTTGATTCTGAATTATAAATAGAAGTAGTGAAAAATAAAAATCAAACTGAAGTAAAAAAGAATTAATAGAATCTGTCAGGAAAAAAAAAGAGAAAGAAACAAAGGATACAATTTTTAAAGATACTTACAAAAATATCATTTGTCACTAATTTATGAGGTACTTGAGATAATTAAGGTAAGTAGTTACTTGAGGTAATTGAACTACTTGCCTTAAGTAATTATTGATTGTTCAAAGTAACTTGATTGATTACCTTGAGTACCTTTAAAAAATATAATTTTTTTAAAATGATATTTTGCTAAATATTATTCAAAAGTGGTATTTTTTGAAATAAAAGCTGGAGTTCTAAAAAATTTAAGCCTATTTGGGAATTTTCAATTCTTTTAGAGTATGGACCTCGATTTATGTAAGAATCCCCTTTATTAGCAGCAGCTCATTAAGGGGCTTTTAGCCAAATGGTTGAATTTTTTATCATAGTTTGCAAAATGGCCAACATTATTAAAAAATAGCTGAATTTTGAAAATTGTTTAAAAAATAGTCATTTTCATATAAATATATTAAAATATATTAAACTATTTTTTTGAAAATTCATTTATTTTTTGAAAAATTGGTATACTTTTTCAAAAATTGATTAACTTTATGAAAAAATATATCAACTAAAAGAATGGCCCTGTATCAAATACAATTATAAAATCGGTCATTATCAAATAGGTGTGAAAAAGGGTAAAGTTTTTACATTTATTCCAAAAAAAAGGTCATTTCATATAAACACTCGCTCATATTAACCACACCAGGCCCAACACAGCAACAAATCCCACCTATTAGTAGCCCAAACGACCTTTAAACTCAGCCCAATGGCAGCAACTCTCTATGTCACTCAGAGAAAAGCCTAATCCATGGCTGGGAAAGGAAGAAGCGCACCTCTGCTTGAGCTTTAATTCAAAAATCTGATGAGAAAATTAGGCCATATTTGGCATTTTTAGAAAAGAATTGGAAATTATACCGTGGCAAAGTTTTTTCTAGAATTGGTACCGCACTTTTTAAGAAAAAATGCCTTTTCAAATTTTTTTTAGAAAAATGTCATGTTTTAAAATAATAATTAGTAATCGATAACTAGTTTTCGAGTATCGGGAACGAGTAACCAAATTTATTTATAGTTGGTATAGAACTGATAATGGGTAACTGGTATAAAAAGGTGTTTTTCTAATAAATTTATTAAAAACGGCATTTTCCTAAAAAAGTGGTACGAGAATTGAGAAAAAATGACCCACATATTTTTGTAATTCTTTTTTGTTTTTGTAGGTAAAAGTGTTAGAAACCAACAATTCAAAAGTTATTCCATAAGAAAATTAGATTTTTTATGTAAAAGTTTAAAAAAAAATTAAAAAATTCTGAATTTTGAAATTGTTTGAAAAATCCTAGATTTAATTAGAAAAATATAACTTTTAAATATTTTTAGAAAAATACCACTTTATATTAATTGGTGAGATACTTGAGGTAACTTAATTAGTTACTTCAAATAACTAGATTGGTTATTCAAAGTAACCTAATTGGTTAGCTCGACTATCACTGAAATATACCAATTTTAAAGAAAAAGTGGTGGTGATTTTTTTCTATATCTATCCTGGATTTTTCTAAAATATCAACCCATCCATGATTTTTCAATTTTTAACCCCATGGGCCGGATTTCTAAATCCATCTGGGATATTTTAAACAATTTCAAAATCCGACATTTTTCAAATTTTTTCTGAACTTTTTGTCATAAAAATTCTAATTTTCTCCTTTTTCCATTCCACGAATCTATTTTCTATGCCAGCAGCCATCAACTCATTAACCTGACCAGGCCCAACTTAACAACAAGGGCCACTTATTAGCACAACCCAAATGACCCTTTTACGTAGCCCAATGACATTACCACTTAAACCTCTACATCAAAATTGTACTGGGAAATTGCTTTGGGTAGTTCAAATTTGGGCCAAATTGACTTTTTTAGTTCACTCTGTCAAAATGACATTTATAGTTCAAAATAATAACTTTTTTAGTTATTTTTAGAGAGAGAAAAAATTATCATTCTAAAACTACTCTTCTGTCATTTTATGCTTTGTTACTTGTAGTCACAAATTTGTGACTTTTTTTTTAATGAAACAATTTGTTCTACATTGTTACGAATCTTGTGAATTTTAAAAAATATGGGTGCTGTTATAATTTTGTGACTAATGGTCACAATTTTTATGATGCATTTTCCAAGTATATTTTAAATCATTACATATTTCACAATTTTGTGACTAGTAGTCACAACCTGTTTTATATCATTATGAATAGTTAAGACAATTTATATTTTTGTATAACTAATAATCACACATTTGTGACGGATAGTAACAAAAGTTAGAGAGATTGCCCCTTGATTCATCTTGATTTGTTTTGTTACACATAATTAGTCACATAATTAATGTTCTACTGAACATTATTCATTTTCTTCATTGTTTCCAAGAAACTATTGACCAAATTACAATTTAATAAATCATGTCAATATTCTTACAATGTGTGCATCTCATTTACCAAATTATTACCTACATTACAAAATCAAAATAAGTATTTATATTGGCTAACAATGGCTTAATAATAGCTATTTAACAATGACTAACAATGCTCATAATCTACACAAAATCTAATTTTCACATAAAACTCTATAACTTACAGATTAGTAGTTACAATGTATAATTTTAGGTCATACAATCTATGATAATAGTCAATATTTGTAACTTAGAGTTACAAAGGTTGCGACAACAACATATTTGTGACTTCTTTCAATGGCTTAATAATTTATAATAGTATCTAATATGCCCTAAATTCACACGAGGTCTATTTTTCACATAAAAAATCATATCATCAAGATTAGTAGTGTGAGACTGTAAGTCACACAATCCGTGGCAGCCAGTTTCTCATAGTTTCAAAAAATACAAAATCTGATTTGTAACTGTAACTCACGATATGACAACTATACATTTTTTACTACAAGACACACATATTCAATGCCAAAATATAACTACAAAAACGAAGCATAAATAAAGAAGCTTGATTGTTTCTTTGAATAAATATATATATATATATATGAAGACTAATTAGAGAACAATCTTAGCATTTCCAAAGGAGAGTGAGAACAAAAATAAGAATACCTAGTTTTTCTTCTTCTTCTTCTACATTATTTATTGCAAAGCTTATTTTTTTTCCCCCCCCTCAGGAACCAAACAAAAGTAAAAAAAAAAGTACAAACTAAGAAAAACATGTATACATGATTAAAGCAATAATGTAAATAAATAAAAAATGGCTACAGCTTTTTATACCTGAAATTTTATTGAAAAATTACATTAAGGCCAAATGAAAAGCTATAATATTAATCCATTCTATATAGCTAAAAATAGAGAGATCTAGAATAGAGAAGACAAACCCAGAAAAGGATTAATAGCAAAATAAGAATGAAAAAAAAGGGTTAAGATGGATCAGCTCAGATCTGAAATGGTGTAAAAGTGTACATCGACGACCAAGATGAGAATGGCATAGAGGGCGAAGAAGATGAAGGTGTAGATAGCTATGGCCTTGCCGTTGGTCTTCATGCTACCAAACTCCATGGTCGGTCGTGGCCCAAAAGCCGAGTTTTCAGAGCAACTAAAAAAAATTAAATAAAATAGGGTTGGAAGCAGGTGATGGATTGACGAATTAAAAGTTATTCACACTAGGGATATTTTAGACTTTTTATTGTGTATGGAGTACTATAAATGTGATTCTGAAAAGTGAGCTAAAAAGTCCATTTGCTTCAAATATGAACTATCTAAGTCAATTTCCCAATTGTATTTTACAAGATGACAAATCATTTATCACATTGTTACGTATGAATTGAAATAAGTGTCAAAACACCTACTGTATATTCAAACATAATATACGTGATTATAATATAATCTTATATATTTTATTATATTATAATCATGATTATAATCATTTATCACATTATTAAAATATTATAGAAATTTTTTGATGAATGTCCTTTTTATAGCTAAATAATCAGGTATATATTTTTACACTTAGTATATATACTTGTACACCAATTTTAGTTTATGTACTAAGTATATAAATTTTTATACTGGGTCTATAATTTTTACACGTGGTATATATATACATATATATTGGTCATTTTGCTATAACATTGAAAAATAAATATTTATTTAAAATGAGTCTAAAATTTGATCACTTTGCTATAAGGCTTACAATATTATATTACTCTGATTTCCTTACATGACTCATGTTATTGGAATAATTATATTAATTACTACCCACGACTCTAACAAAAAAATTAATAGTTATTAAATACAATTGTCCTAAATGAGTTTTCGTGCTTTAAAAATATTATATAATAACTTTATTATCAATGTCATTGAAGGTCTATATTTAAATTCATATAAATAAATTATGATCTGTTAATTAAGCACCCATTTTTTTTAAAAGCCAATTCAAGACTTTTATTTAATTAGGTTGAAAATTTGTGTTTGAGATGTGGTGATCTCTATTAGGTTTTTCTATTTAACTTAAGTGAATTTAACTTTTTTATAAATTAAAAAAATCAAAGAAAACATGAATTCATCCAAATTTATAAAAAAAAAAAACAAGTTATAATTATCTATAAAAATCTAAACTAATGTGTGCAAATTAGTCATATATTGATTAATAATTTTTTGACGGGGGCTTATATATAATTAGTTACAAATATTGTTCTTTTTAAGGATTTATTTTTAAAAAACACATATATATACATATGTATATAATATTTCAAAGAATTTCAGTGAGGGCTCAAGCCTCTACTGGCTCAACTAGCTTCGTGCCTGGCAATGTGGATGATGGGTAGGAGACCTAGATTGTACTTTGTCCAAATATTATATTCACTCCTTAATTAGTTTAATTTTAATTGAGGACTTATAGTGGATATTCTTTTTTTTTTTACACTTTATTTTAATAAATTTTTATTTTTATACTTGGTACATATATGTATTTTTATACCAATTTTAAATTATGGACTGAGTATATAGATTTTTATACTGGGTGTATAATATTTTACTGTATTAGTCATTTTGTTATATTTAAAAAATGAACATTTACTTAAAATGACTCAAAAATTCGGACATTTTGCTATAAGAGAGTTTAGACCCCTATAAACAATAACCACTGAAGGAGCCAATTCAGGCTCAGCCCCTCCACCCCCTCCCTCCCCACGTCACTTTTTTAAAAATTATACTTTTTATCTTTATTTTATCAAAAAATCTCAATTTTATCCTTTATTTACTCCTCCTGAATTTTTGTAATTATAGTTTTTGCCGTCCTTTTATAAATAAAATTCAATAATACCCCTAATATAACCTACTAATTCTTTTTAAATTTCTAAATTTTACTTATATTACTTTAAAGTATTAAATTTTACCCACACTTTGAATAATTTTTCTTTAGACTCACTTTAAATACTCTTTTTAATTCTATATTGGTTTATGTTGACTAATGTGTTTCAAAATTAGCTAAAACAATTTAATATATACTCCCTAACAAAATTTTCTGACTCATCACTACCAATAACCATTAATAGTGGTATCTTTACTTTGCCTATTACAAGAAAAGAGACTTTTGGCAACCAAAATTTCAGCTACTAAAATATATTGGTAGTAGTAAATTGTATTTTGCTACCAATTTGTTGTAGCAGAAAGTTCTAGTAGAGGAAACAATGTAAATGAGACCAAATCTTTTCGCTCCCAAAATTTTAGTAGCCGGATAATATTTTTGGCTACCAAAATAACTTTTGGTAGCATAAAATACTAGTGAAATTTAGTGAGTTAATGGGTTATTGACTATCAAAAATTGTTAGCAGCAAATAATAACTTTTGGCTACTAAATAGTTAGTAGCCGAAATTTAAAATGTTTCTTATAGCTAAACTTATGCAAATTTTGTGCTACTGCATATTTTATTATCAAATACGTGTATATTTTCTATATTTTTGTTTAGATATATTTTCTATATTTTTGTTTAGACACTACAAGGATTAGTAGTAAAAAGATTATTATAAACACTTTTTTCAGTGTAATTATATGGTAGTATTACCGAGGACTTTATCCGGTAAAAGTGTGGCCACTGCACACACATGAACTAATCTTATATTTTCATTTGAGACGTAATTCTTTTTCAATTTTTTTTCCTCTTAAAATAGTATTAGCGAGTACTTTATCCTCACTAAGAGATGGCGGAATTTTCACGTCCACGGAAAATTTGGACAAGTTTAGAAAATTTTTTAAAAACACTTCTTCCCCTGCCTTTTGCTCATCTATTTTCTCTAAAAATACTCTCCCTCCCTCTCTAAAATTTAGCGCCATTTTTCTCCCATTTTCTCCGAACACCTACAGAACGGCCTCCACCCTCTCCTTGTCTCTCTAAAAATCAGCTTCTCTCCATCATTGTCCCTGATGCTCCCCCTCTCTCTGGCTCTCTCTCTCTACTCTAGCTTCTCTATTTTCATTTCTTCTCCTCTCTCATTTTGACAATCTCTTTCTCTTTTTCTCTTTCAGTCTATCCCTCCTTCCCTCTAGCTCTCTCTCTCTCTCTCTCTCTCTCTCTCTCTCCCCACCGAAGCATCATAACGTCTCCCCAAGCTAAAAATCAATTTTTGTAAAGTTTGGGCATTTGATTTTTTAGGGTTTTGATTTTTTTTTTGGTTCAGAGATGTTCGTTCCGATGGCTGCGATGGTCGAGAATTCAAAGGAAGTTTCAACGAAGACCTATCCTAGAGAATTTGATTGCCAGAGATGGTGTGAGTATTATGAACTTAGGTTCTAGTTCATGAGCTATCAATGACTATTTTAGGGGAATTTTGGGTTAGAGTTTGAAATTTTTGGTAGCCTGTTACAGATAAGCCGAGAAATTTAATCTAGGCTATGATTAACCAAGGATTAGGATCTAGGCTCTAAGGTTTCTGAGTATTCTAAATTCTCATTTCATTTTATTTAGGTTCACATTTGGTTCGGTAGTTAGAACTTGACTATTCATATTCTGATTGTACAGTAATTGTTTTTGGATAAATGCATATGCAAATTAACATTCTTTGGGATTTTGACGTCTAGCTGGGAATCATTTTGAATCTTAAGGTTTTTATTTCTATTTTTAATTTTGAGTTTGGTCAAATTTTGCGAGAAGTTTACTCTTTTTGTATAATCTACTGGATGTAGCTCATGGTTGCCACCACTTTGGTCTTATGCAACAGATCTTTGGATATTGGTATATTTGAAGAAGTTCCATAGCTACTTATTAATTGTAGCAGCAATCAATTGCTATTATTGGTAGAGAGGTAAGATATTTTTGTATATTTTTGTATTCTAGTTAAAATGCCAGTATTAGTGGAGAGGTAATGTTGAAATCTAGAACATAAGCTCTTTGTATTGTTTCATCAAGAATGAGAAATATGGGTTATGATGCTAGAATGGAAGTTACTATTCTGGATCTTGACAGCAGAAAAAGCTCTTTTCACTAGAAAGTTCTTATGATTGATATTGTTCTTTTGAACATCACATGTTAAATGTCAGAGTTCTTCTTATTGGAAATGAGTTTGTCTTATGAATAATGTTCCTATTCTTTTAGTTGAGGAAAATTAATTTCAGGGAACAAATATTCTTTTTGATAATAAAGGATGCATTAAACTCATAGGTTTTGGTACATCAAAACAAGTTGTTGAGCTGGTGCGTTCACTTTCATTTTGATCACATCTTTGTTTAGTACCTCAATTTTGAAGAGGAACCCTATAATCTCATACTCTTTTCCATATGCATGCCTCTAATGTTGAGATGAATTTGTTTGATTTTTGTGCTGAGTGCTTTGGCATTGACGTGGATGTCCTTGGTAGATCTGTCCTAGATGTAACCTTGAATTTCTTGTATTCATTTCCTTTGATGTTTCTTTTTTCTGTTTGTACTATGCAGCAGTAACTTACTGTTGCACTATGCTGATGTAACTTGGAATTCTTTCACTAGTTTAACTAAGTTTTAAATTTTATTTTTTGAGAAAATAGGTTACTTGGAAGCCATGATATGTTGGTTTTAAATTGGTAGCATTTGTTTTTCCAATAAGGACAACTAATGTCATATTTTATAAATTTGTATGTTCAGGTTGATTGATAGCTTATGTAAGAAGGTTACATATTGAGCATGTCTCTTGGGATCTAATTCATATATAGTAATGACCACAAGTACCAGCGAAATAAAAATCGAGGTTTGCTTAATTGGACATGTTTTAGGAGCCTTTTGTTGCACTTTTCATTTTGAAAGATGTCGCACCAATGACATTATATGAAATTCCTTCTTATTTTGTAGGCTACTCATTCTCGAATCTTGAGTATTCACATGCAGAATTTACTTGGCTATATATATTTAATTTGTTACGTGTAGTAGATAATTGATGTGTGGACTTATTGTTCTATTGCAGGTTTTTGATTGATGCAAGGATCTTCTTTCTTCAAATTTTGATAACAAGAGCAATGTCGAAATAAGTTCCATGATTGATCCAATTGCTCTGTGCAATCTTTGCAAAATGTTTTAAGAAGGTATTACATTTCTAAATTTATACTCTACTTGTTTATATGCATGGTTTTGTGTTCTAGTATCTCATTTTTATTTTAATTTCATTATTTTCGTTTTCAATGTTGTATTGTTTGTAATGTATAAGTATTTGCATGTTCTTGTAATGTTTGACGGGTAACATATTCTTGCAGGCTTTTTTGCTATAAATAGATATTGGGAAAGACCAGAGTTTGGAACATAGTTGCAGAGGTGCAGTGGAAAGAAAATACTTCAACAAGTATTGAAAAAAAGAAAAAAAGATAGCAAAAAGAAAAAAAAAAATCAATGTTCTTTTTCTCTTTGATGCAATTCGATCTGATTAGCTAGTAAACAACCGATTCTTGTAATCTTAAATTACACTATCATATTCGTATGTGTATATATATTTATTGATTTGTGTAACATTAATTTTATAATTAATTTGTTTAATTTTGATGTTTTATATTTTAGATGTCTAAATAATTAAAGAATTACAAATTATTAATTTAAGAAATAACAAAAAATATTAATAATCGTAAAATCATAAAATTAGAATTGTAATTTTGTTATTTAAATTTATTATTCATTTTTTTGCTACAAAATTATCTAGTAGCTAAAGCTTGATTTGGTTGTATTAGACACCATATTATCCGCTACCAAATTTTATAGCATTTGCTACTAAATTTTGGTAGCAAGATGGTTGTATAGACACCAAATTTTGATCTCTTTGCTATTAAATTTTCGAATTTTTGCTACCAACTATTGGTAGTAGAAAGTATATAGCTTTTGCTACTAAGTTTTTTTTTAGTAGCAAAAGATCTTTTGCTACGGGGTTATAGCTACCAATAAGCTACCAATTTTTTTGGTAGCAAAACAATTATTTGCTACTAAAAATATACTTTTAGCTACCTATTTTTTTGTAGCTAGAAGGCTTTTCTCTTGTAGTTAAGTATACCACTTACTCTGTCATTTATCATCTTTATTTCTCTCTCAAATATTATTTCAATTCCATTCAAGCTGCCAGTCTGCAAGCCACTCTTCACCATTGTTTTCATTCTATTATTTTCACCCTTTTATCATTGTTCGGGATTTGACCTCGTGCTCTGATTAATTAACAGGACCTGTGATTAATTAAAACAAGGCAGAGAATAATTGGAATTATGGTTAGATTACGAAGAGTCCATGGGTGAGAGCTATCACAACACTGTCTACGTGTCGAAGTCCTGATGGGCGGTCGATATAGAAAACGACACTTCCCACAGCGTCCTTGCCACGTTAGCGGTTGCAGGGATAACGTACTTACAGATCGACAATATAATAATGCGGAAATAATAAAAGAATCTAGTTGACGGAGGCGAATAAACCGACCATAGTGTCAACTAGAGGTTAGATACATAAAATAAAGGGATTAGATATAACAATAATAACGATAACAGTAGCAATAATAACAGAAATAATAGGTGAGAAATTATAAGAGAACACGAAATCCCAAACTGTGCCACAGTTCAAGCACGGAGTTCGAGGAGAGTAGCTCGGGGCCCACAAATCACTGAAGTACGAAAATTAGAGCCTGCATGCAAAATAAGTGTGTGTAGAAAAAGGTGGTATAATAATAATTAAATGATAGAAAGATGATAGAAAAGTAATTAGATAATGAGAAAATGGTGTGAAAAAGGGTAATGGACGTAGAATATATAGATAGATGTAAATAGGCCTAAGGCCTTAGTACCAATATTTGTATAAGACTATAGATATGAATACACAAACATATGCATATACAAACATGCAAAAGTGTATATGGATATATGTTGGAGAAATAATGATAGATATGCTAGGATATATATGTGTGTGTATACATATATATATATATATATATATATATATATAAGAACGAAAGGGGGGTGGCAAGGCCACGGCTAAATGATAGAAGTTGGTGATGTTGATGATATGGAGCCACGGGTTAGTGAGGAAAATGAAAGGAGATGATGATGGCGTTGATGGGAACGTGGAGGAAGGATAACAACAAGACAAGAGAAGTAAAGAGACGAAGAAGCTTTAAGCTTCGTATGAACTCAAAGCAACGAAATAGAGGAAAAGAGCAAATAGATGAATGAGAGAATTTGTATTAAGAGCTTAAGAGTTTCACCCTCCTCCCCCTAATGAAGAGGTTTTACATCTATTTATAGGCAAAATATGCTTTGCCTTGTTTTACAAGGGGAATGAGGTGTCAAACCTCTATTAGCTAACTTAGCTTAGCTTACAATAAAACTTAAGCTACAAGGGATTAGGTGTCTAGCTTTCATTGGTTAAACTAGCTTAGTTAACAAGTATTTGCTTTGCAAGTAATTAAACTATAAGAGCTTGGCTTGTAAGTATTTAGCTCACAAGTACTTATCCTACAAGTAATTCTTCTACAAGTACTTCTCTTGTAAGTACTTAGGTTACAAGTACTTGACTTGTAAGTACTTAGGTTACAAGTTCTTTGAGCACTTGTAAGTATTTAGCCTACAAGTTCTTTGAGCACAATTTGGAAGGTTCCAGAATCTTCTAGGGCCGTGGGGAAGCTTGTACTTTAAGTTGAGTTTGCCTTCCCTGCTAAGTAGTTTCTAGAACATTCTAGAACATTGTTGAGATGTCAAACTCTCATAGGAGCGCTTTGCTTTTTGTGCAAGTTGATGAAGTGTCTTTATAGCATTTGATGGCTTCACCTTGTAGGCTAAGGAGGAGTGATGTGTCAATGCTTCAAGTCTTGTCCAATGAGTTCTTGCCAAGTAGATAGGAGTTTGCCAACTCATGTGCCAATTGAGTCCAAATATCTTGATTATGGCCTCATCCAAATTATGTTAGGCACATAATTAATTAGGACTAAAGTATGTATTTAGGTTAATCTAAAAATTAGACNTTTTTCAAATAAGATACTATAAGATAATGTGCTAAATATGGTTTCAATGTTAAAACCCTTATCGTCAAAGATGGTTATCGTATTTTAATAATAATAGTGATGATGAATAATAGTATTATTAATAATAATGAAGACGGAATCAAGGCTTCCCGACTGGGTTTGAGCCAATGATTGATGTATTGATTCGGAAGGCCGGAGAAATTTTTTAGGGGAAAAACAAACAGTTGGTGGATGAATTCTAGTTAAGAACAATTCTGTCATTTGGGTCGTCTTCTTCTTCGCCGGAGAGTTTTTGGTGATGAGCACCATAGAGATTTTGATGGAAAAACAATTTGCCAAGATGAGCTTTGCAGCAGCTCCATTTATTCTGGCACCCGTGGTATTGTTTCTGTTTCTGAACTCTAGTTTTCGACTGACCTAATTTTGATTCTTCTTTTGAAAATAAGAGTTGAAGGCTTAGAGAAGAAAGTAACGGTGTCACCTTACCAGAGTTATATCTGTTAACTTGTTGCGCTGAATTGTCAAATTTTAACTGGTTGGCACAGCAATTGGGACAACTAAATGAAACAGCTGATTCCAGTCCAATTTTACCTTCAAGGTTACTATTACTAGACATTGAATGACATAAGATTTAAGAACTGTACAATCACATGGGCAACGGGCTGGTATTTCTTTTTATTTTAAATTTTGTTCCAGAAAGAATAGTATAACACGCGATAAAAATAACGTAATTAAAGAATAATTATAGCAAGACTTGATACACTCTTAATAATATACAGCTCAATGTATACATTGAGCACTCAGTCTTTATTCTCTATTTTACTCACACGAACACACATTACACTCGACTCATACACACTCTCTTACTGACATACCGCGCACTTGTTTCACAGTCACACACACACCTAACTTGCACGCACGAATCTTTCACTTGTACACTAGATGACACTCACCGAAGGGACCCTTATTTATAGTTGTATAAAGTCGGTTGTATAAACAGACTCACATAAACTAGATATTTCTAGTTATTTCGGCTATTATCGCCGATATATGCTGCAGAAGCTTTTCTAGATTTTTCTAATATAATATATACAATTATTGCTTCTTGTCAAAAAGCTTTCCTAAGATAATAATAAATATACATATAACAATAGAAAATTCTAGATAGGACAAAGTTGGTGGTGATTCTTTAACAGTAGCATCATGTCCGATCATTATTTTATTGTTTAATTTCTTTAATGCACCCTAAAATCGTGAATTTATATTGTGTTAGCTAGTGGTAATCATGATGACTATTCATTGTATTGTCGTTTATATCAACTGATTTATATAGTCAAGAGAAATTTATTATCACGTAGGTGCCCGTGTAGCTGATTTTCTATTGTTTATGGACTGTATTTTCCATGTAAACTAAAGGTATTGGGAGTAATGCGACAAAAATATTGAAAATTTGCGTAAAACAGATGACAAAACCTGATAAGGCGTTTTATCATGTGATACTGGAGTTCCATCCACATCGGCAATATTTTGTTTCATTTACTTTGGCGATGTCCGACAACTCTATGCATAGCTGGCAATTACAGGGCCTGATTGCGATTTTTTCTTTCAATGTAGATTATTTATTTCTCGTATGCTTGAAAAAAAGTGTTCTGATAAAAGATTTCATAAATGATTTGGACATAATCTAATTACTTTTCGCAAATTTTAAAAGGCTAAAAGCTCTACATTTATACGAAAAATAATAATAATTATTTAGGCATCACAACAATACATTGAATCGCCCTTCAGGAAAAAAAAAATAAATTAAATCATGGATCAAGATCCTCAGTTTGAAAAGGCTGTTACTTTTTAAAAGCTCTACATTTATAGTTTAATCACGATTAATAAACATTTACGCATCACAACAATATACTAAATTAGAGTTTTAATTTACCTTTTACATTTGCGAAAAACGGTTAGATTATGTCCAAATCATTTCTGGAATCTTTTACCAGAGCAGTCTATATTTTTCCAGCATGCAGTAATGAAACAATCTACATAAAAAAAAAAAAATAGCAATCTGGCCCTGTAATTGCGGCCCAGCTAGGCATAGAGTTGTCGACCAATATCGCGAAGTTATATATGAAACAAAATATTGCTGATGTGGATCGATTGTCACGACCTGAGGCCGATAAGTTATAGAATGAGTATTTCATAAAATAAAAATATCAGAAATAATTTTAAAAATAATTTAACATTTTAATTTTTTAAACTGATTTCGATAAAATATTTAATTGAAATAAAACTTCACAATTATGTATCATTTATTAAACATAGGCATATTCACAATTATGTATCATTTATTAAACATAGGCATATATTATACAAATTATGTCCAAATCCCAGCTTACTCAGTTATAATTAAATCTAAAATCCTACTCAAGTCTATAATAGTCATACATCGAGCAATCATCTCACACCCAAGCGTAGATATAGGTTATACAAATTATGTCCAAATTCCACAAATAAGCTTACTCAGTTATAATTAAATCCAAAATTCTACTTAACTCTATAATTCACAAATCTTGTAGGAATTTACCAAAATATAAACAAAATAGTAAGCCTGCAATATTGTCTCAATTTAGATCTCTCAGACCAAATCATATTGAATGCCGCCTGAGGGGAAGAAGGAGGATTGAGCTAATGCCTAGTAGAGAATCGATTACAGGTTTTTATATATAAGAAATATACTCATGTTGAAGGTCCTGTATGGTTAGTAGTTCATTCAAAACAATTCATAAAATTCGAGTGGAAATCACAGTTCAAAGGTTCAAATATTCCAAACTATTGTAAAACATCCATCAAAACCAGTACATATCTATTCAAACCAACATATAACTATGTATGCAATCATGATATCCGAAGTGTCTTAGTGGGTCACCCGTAAGTCGGAGCTCTTATAAAGATGACTGTAAGTCCGAGCACCCAACATGGGGTACTGTACATAAGTCCGATAGCCGCTAAGTGTGTGAATACATGCAAATGCTATATGAATGACAAAATAGTGATGATATGCACTATTTTCACAAAATCACAGAATAATCATGCAGTATTCTTTAATCAAACTATTTTTAGTCCTCAAAACTGAGTTCTTAAATCGTTTTGGATTTTCTAAAAGTTTTAGCAACATAATGACCGGTTTTAACCAAAACCCAAAAATCTAATTTCCTACAGAAAATAATTTAAAACAGTATATATGACACACCAACTAGTGTAACGTGCCTCCCAGGCAGTTTAAATCTCAAATCAAGTCAAAACAGATTTACACAATTTTTACAAATTATTTTACGAAATTCTGTATTTATTGAAAATATATAAATTCATAAATTAAACTAGTTTTAGAATCAAGTAATTGAATCCCTACCTCAATCGAGTAATTAGATAGCACTACGGTGCTATAGAAAGCGTTTGGCATCGTTTGGCGATCGTTCGAAGGGTTCTGTGTCGTTTTCAAACCTTGGATCACTTGGTTTGAAAATTCAATTTTCAAACGAATTTTCAAACAGAGCTTCAGATTATGAAATGGACCTCGCCACTGAATTCCTAGCACCCAAAATAGCTAGGTTAGACATATAACTTGTTTGATTTGGGCTTAGGTCGAACCTAGGTCTACGACATGCAAAACGAGGCAAATACGAGCCATTTAATTTTATTTTTCGTGTCCATTTTGAAACATAGTCAATATATATCTCATTTTTTACTATTTTCTACGTAGATTCCAAAAATAATATTAGTCTTACAATCTAATGGTCCGAACGAAAAATCAACTCTGAAACTATTTACACACAAAATTATCGAACGAGATCGAAATCAAATAGAGCAAAATCGAGATACGAGACACCTACCAAGAGATTGCCCATGAGGAGACGAATTGGACGAGACTAATTTCACGGCTAAACATTGTCGGAAAACTCGCCGGTGTCAGAAAATTGGCCGCAGTTTCTTTGCATCTCCGGCGGTGAATAGAGTAGTTTCAGGTGATGGGGATGGCAGCAGGAGCTTCATCTAGCATCGGGCTTTCGAACCCGGGTGGTGGCGCGGTCTGAAGTTGGCCGGAGAAAGGTCGGCAGAGCTTGGCCGAGTTTTCAGCATTTTTACCGGATTTTCAAGAGAGAGATTGGGCGAGAAAGAGAAGGTGAGCTAAGGGAGATTGATATAGGCCACGTGTCTGCTCATTAAAGGGCTGTGCAATTTTTTAAAAAATTTCACATAAGTCCTTGTTTTTCAAGTTTTCTTCCAAATTCGTCATTCAATTTTGTAAATTAGTCCCTTTTTCAAAAAATTTCACACTTTTCGAAATTCAATTTTTTTTGTTTGAAAATATTGGTCAAAAGACCATAATACTGTTAGATTTACGTAATGGATTATTAAACTAAATACAATCCTAAGATCTATCATGCCAAATTATCAGGAAAGGATTTGTTGAGAGAAAACTCGTGACTAACCTGAATCCATTGTCTTCTATAGCAAAGGATGAGATCACGTAAGCGGAAGTAATTGATTAATTAGAGCCTGAGGGTAGAAGGTCTTCTACAGTCAGAATACTCTATGTATGCTCAATGGGTTCTCTCTTTGTTGATGGAGGCAGAGGAGAAGAGCACACGTTCTATTTGGCTTGGAGACCAAAACCCTATAGTTATGTCCTTATATACTAGTAGCCAATAGAGACCCCATCAGTCCTTATTAGACTAGGATTAGGTAACCACACATTACAGAATCCACACTAAATAGGTAACTTCCTGAGCCCTCAATTAGATCACTTAATGGCCTCACTTAATTAGATATCCCTAATATTATATAATTGTTATAAAAACTGTGGCCCATAAATTGGGTAAAAACGTGTATACCCAACAATCTCCCACTTGGGCTACATAAGTTTTCTCTGAGATAATTATATAATGAAAACTTGAGTTCGCACTTTATTGCTGTCTGTTAAGAAATTATTCCGTAAGACAATCTGAACTATCTTGTATATCAACATGAAACCAAAGCGGCCTTCATTGCACTTAGGTAGGCAACTAAACCCATCAATGATTACCAAATTAATACACATAATTATACAGATCAAGTATGGATGTATGGCATAGAAATTACACGAAAAATGATCTTACATGCCTATTTCCATTTAGTCCTTCTTTATGATTCTAATAAATCAACCTTAGTCTTTCACTTTATGCAAAAACTGCAACGTTATGCAAAACTGCAGATAGAAAGAAAATAAAATATAAATTCAGAGTATAAAAGAAAACCATCACTTTATTGATATCAAATAATAAATGTGTCTATCACAAGAGAACTCATAAAATCTAACTCCCACTAATTTTAAACATCTTTAAATAGTACAACACCCATACGAGCAGTATGCTCATGAAAAGATGTTAGACCTTTGGTGAGCAGATCCACCAACATGAAGTTAGATCTGATATGTTCTATAGACACTAGGTGACTCTGAACTCTTTCCTTAACAACTAGAAACTTAATGTTTATGTGTTTAGACTTTGACGAGCTTCTATTGTTATTAGAATATAGAACAGCAGCTTTATTATCATAATAAATCTTCAATGGCTTTTCAATGTTATCGACAATTCGCAGCCCAGTGATAAAATTTCGCAGCCATATTCCTTGATTCGATGCCCCATGACAAGTCATAAACTCTGCCTCCATAGTAGAAGAAGCTGTGAGCGTCTGCTTAGCACTCTTCCATGATACAGCTCCTCCGACAAGCAGGTAAATATAGCCTGAAGTAGATCTCTTACTATCTAGGCATCCAGCATAATCAGAGTCGAAATACCCCACGATTTCCAAACGATCAGATCTTTGATAAGTGAGCATGTAATCTTTTGTTCTCTGTAAATATCGTAAAACTCTCTTTGCTGCTGTCCAGTGATCCATACCAGGGTTGCTTAAATATCTGCCTAACACTCTAACTATGTACGCTATATCTGGACGCATACACATCTGAGCATACATCAGACTCCCTACTGCAGATGCATAAGGGATCTTCTGCATTTCTTTAGCTTCAAACTCATTCTTGGGGCATTGAATAAGATTGAATTTATCATCATTAGCAATGGGTGTATCTCCTGGGGTATATTTGCTCATGCCAAATCTATCAAGCACTTTCTCGATATAGCTCTTTTGTGATAATCTAAGAATGTCCTGAGAGCGATCTTAGTGTATTTTAATCCTTAATACAAAAGAGGCGTCCCCAAGATCTTTCATCTCAAATTTGTTTGATAAAAATCTCTTGGTTTCGTGCAATAAGTCTATATCATTACTTGCCAAAAGTATGTCATCAACATATAAGACTAGGAAGATACATTTGCTCCCACTGAACTTGTAATAAATACATCCATCTACCGAATTTTTCTCAAAATCGAATGAAGAAATAACTTGATGGAACTCATGATACCATTGACAGGATGCTTGTTTGAGACTATAGATGAATTTCTTTAGTTTACAGACCATAGGCTTTGGATCTCTAGTTACAAAGTTTTCTGGCTATATGATATAAATCATTTCCTCAATATCACTATTGAGAAACGCAGTCTTTACATTCATCTGATATAGCTCCAGATCAAAATGAACTAATAGTGCCATAATTATTTTGAAAGAGTCTTTCGAAGAAACTGGAAAGAAAGTCTCTTTATAATCAATGCCTTCTTTCTGAGTGAAACACTTGGTAACTAGACGAGCTTTATATCTTTCGATATTGCCTTTAGATTCCCTTTTGGTTTTAAAAATCCATTTACAACCAATACGTTTCTTTCCTGCTGGCAATTCGATGAGTTCCCAAATGTCGTTGTCTTTCATGGATTTCATCTCATCCTCTATGGCAGCGATCCACTATTGGGATTTAGAACTTTGTTTGGCTTGAGTAAAATTGATTGGATTATTTTCCACTCCTATATCAAACTCATGTTCTAGGAGATAGACGATGTAAGCATCCAGTATCGCGCTTCTCCTTTCCATAGTAGATCTCCTTAATGGCACTTCCTCTTGAAGTTATTGAGATTGCTCTTCAGGAGCAACTTCCTTATTTGGGACAGGGAGTTGCAGAATATTGTCTTGAATTTCTGGATTTACTTCTTGAATAATATCAGGCAAAGGAGCCTGATTACCTTCAATAACAACTGTAGGAAGAGAAACAAATTCCTCCTCAAAGATAATATCCCTAACCTTATCTCCCTCCCCCCCTCCCAACCTCAATATCCTCAAGGAATCTCGCATTACTCATCTCGAAAAAGGACTTGTTAGAGGGATCATAAAATTTGAAGCCTCTGGATCTTTCAGCGTGGCCAACAAAATAGCAGCTTATTGTTTTTGAGTCTAATTTCTTTTCATGTGGCCTGTATGGCCTTGCCTCAGCTGGACAACCTCAAATATATAAGTGCCTAATGCAGGCTTCTTGCCTGTCTATAATTCATATGGGGATTTAGCTACTGATTTGCTGGGTACTCTGTTGAGTATATAAACTGCAGTCTTAAGTGCTTCTCCCCAGAGTGATTCAGATAAGGAGGAATGACTAATCATGCTCCTTACCATATCCTTAAGTGTTCGGTTTTGTCACTCAGCAACACTATTCATGCTAGATTTTCCTGCTGTTGTGTATTGTGGGACAATTCCATATTCTTCTAGGTACTGTACAAAGGGTCCTGGACGTTATTCACTGGATCCATCATACCAACCGTAGTATTCACCACTACGATCAAATTTGACGGCTTTAATTTTCTTGTCGAGTTAATTTTCAACTTTGACTTTGAAAGCTTTAAATACGTCCAGTGATTGTGACTTCTCATGAATTAAATATAGGTACCCATAGCAAGAATAATCGTCTATGAACATGATGAAATACTGTTGGCTATTCTATGAAGCCGTAGGGAATAGACCGCAGATATCAGTATGTATCAATTCTAAGACACCAGAACTCCTATTGGTACCTAATTTTCATACATTTATCTGTTTTCCTTTAATGCACTCAAGACAAACTGTGAAGTCTGTGAGGTCAAGTGAGTCAAGAATTTCATCTGACACAAGATGTTATATTCTCTGTTTAGAGATGTGTTCTAATCACTTGTGCTATAACATAGAAAAATTCTCAATGGTTTTGCGTTTTATATCATGTTTCTCGACATGCAAAGTTTCATTAATTGAGGTAATAATGTCGACTTTATATAGGTTATCAATCAAAGTACTAGTCGCAATAATATTGGGATTTTGAAAAGAATAAATTTATTATTTCTAAATGAATAAGAATAACCAGATTTGCCCAAAACTGAAATAGAAATTAAATTCCGTCTAAATGACGGAATAACGAATGTCTCATCCAAATCTAAAAATAAACTGAAACCTAATTTTAACCTAAATAGACCTATTACCTCTACTGTAACTGTATCGCCGTTGCCCACATAGATGTATCTTTTATCATCACTTGGTAGACGGCTCCTCAGACAATCCTGCATAGACATACTTACGTGAGTAGTGGCACCGGTATCCACCCACCAAGTATGATTGGGTACAGAAGTAAAATTAATCTCAAAACAGATAAAATTGAGAAGCTTACCCTTCTTGACATGCCAGGCGATGTATTTAGGACATTTCTTCTTCGCATGTCCTACCTTCTTGTAGAAGAAATAAGCTGTATCCTCATCATGTTTCTTTTGCACTTTAGTATGTGAAATCCCAGATACAGCTCATTTATCTTTAGTCCTTTTCCTTTTCTTATCTTGAGAGACTGTTGCTAAGTGAGCACTCTCTGTCTTATCTCGCTTCAATCTATCTTCTTCTTGCACACACTGAGATATGAGCTCATTAAGAGTCTATTTTTCTTTCTGGGTGTTGTAACTCACTTTAAATTGACTGAATTGTGGTAGAAGAGATAGTAAAACTAATTGTACGAGCAAGTCATCCGACAGCTTTAATTTAAGTGCCTTTAGTTTTGAAGCCAAATTAGACATCTCTATGATGTACTCCCTGATGTTCCCTTTGTCTTTATAATGCATAGCAAATAAATTGCTCAACATGGTACTTGTTTCCACTTTTTCATTCTTTTGGAAACGTTCTGCAATTGCGTCAAGGAACGCCTTAGCATTGTCAACCTCTGGCACAGCACCCCTAATGGTCTCTGGTATGGAATGTTTCATGATTATAAGACTCATGCTATTAGAACGTTCCCACTGCTCAAAGTTCTTAACATCCATGTCAGAACTTTCATCTGTAAGAGCAGCAGGTTGTTCTTTCCTGAGTGTAAAGTCTAGATCCATGCAACCGAACACAAACATAACGTGTTCTTTCCACTTCTTGAAGTTTGTGCCGTTAAGTACAGGTATTAAATTCAAATTAGCATATATACTTGAAGCAGAAACTGAACAGAGAACAAAAACAAAAATAACAACTCACATTAAAACATGTCATAAACTAAGCATACAATAATAAGATATACTAGCATGATATAAACATATAAGGTGGGCTCCCATCACAAGATACCCAGAACAACATCAATAAGCCTTCATTTGGGCTGACTTATTAACTTGTAAGTGGTACTCTTCAGTGCAGTAATCAAATATTGACAGTAAGTCCTGTCAGACAGTAAATCTTCCTTTAGGCTGATTAATTTACTGTCCACATAGAAACTTAATAGCCATCACATATCTATTACCGCAGGTATATTCATTATTCGGCCAAATAATTACATTCCTTTGGGCCAGTAATTATTCGCATGAATAATAAATACACAAAAATTCAAAAATTTCAAAATAAATAAATCTACGCAATAGAGGTTACTTTGACAACATGTTATTTCAACTCATCTATTTCAAAATATTCAAACAAATAGTGTAAAGAAAATAATAACCAAAGTGCCCAAAATATTAAACTGAAAATTTCAATGCACAAATCTTTATAGATGACCGATTGAGTTTTAAGCACTTTCATCAACTCTTAAAGCCAAATAGAGTTTTCAACGGATAAAGTGTGGGTCGTACAGAAACTGGGTTGAGAAAACAAAACTGATTGGTTAAGTTTCAGGTTAGAACTCCTTGAATTGAGTCGAAAAACGACTCAATTTTATCTAAAACCGAGACCGTATACCTCAATTAGGTCAAAAAGACCTAAAAAAAAAAAAAACTGAACCTAGGTGGTGGCGCTGTAGTGCCAATATGTGGCACTGCGGTGCCACCGCAGCCGTAAGGATGGCACTGCGGTGCCACTGTGTCTTTATGGTGGTGCTGCGGTGCCAGTTGCGTGGAGCCACGGTGCCACCGCGTCCTTATGGTGAGCGCCATTCGCATGGCGCCACGGTAGCAGTGTGGCACTGCAGCGCCATTGATTGGTGCCGCAGCGCCAGCTCTCTATTCTGGGTGCCGCAGCGCCAGATTTTGACCTTAGTGTTAATTATCCGATTTTAAAATTGGGTAACTCAAATCTCGTGCGATTTTTTTGCCCTAATCTGCAAACTTTATGACCCAAAACTCAAAATTCAACCCTCATATACTCAATATCTTAACAAAATCATGAAAAATTCATCAATAATATATGTTATATCTAGACTCTAGAAATCCAAATAAGTAAAGATATCACAAAATAGAGACATGTATGATTATCCTAAACAATTTAATATGATTTCCTGCTCCTGATACCACTTGTTAGATTTACGTAATGGATTGTTAAACTAAATACAATTCTAGGATCTATCATGTTAAATTGTCAAGAAATGATTTGTTAAGAGAAAACTCGTGACTAACCTGAATCCATTGTCTTCTATAGCAAAGGAAGAGATCATATAAGCAGAAACAATTGATTAATTAGAGCCTGAGAGTAGAAGGTCTTCCACAGCTAGAATACTCTATGTATGCTCAATGGGTTCTCTCTCTGTTAATGGAGGCAGAGGAGAAGAACACACGTTCTATTTGGCTTGGGGACTAAAACCCTATAGTTATGTCCTTATATACTAGTAGCCAATAGAGACCCCATTAGTCTTTATTGGACTAGGATTAGGTAACCATATATTATAGAGTCCATACTAAATAGGTAACTTCTTGAGCCCTCAATTAGATCACTTAATGGCCCCACTTAATTAGACACCCTAATATTATATAATTGTTATAAAAACTGTGCCCACAAATTGAGTAAAAACGTGTATACCCAACAAATACCCTTACTGTTTTTCCAGGGTTTTACATCGATCACTGAGTATCACGTGATAAAATGTCTTCTCGTATAATTTTTCACAGTTCTTTCATGTAATTTACCCAAATTTTCAATATTACTGGCGCATTACTCTCATTGACTTTAGTTTACATGGAGAATCTATATAACAATCAATTACAAGAAAATCAGCTACATAGGTACGTAGGTGTTAATCGACTCTATATATCAGCTGATATAAACGACAATACAACGAATAATACTTTAAACGTGCTTCATTCCTTTTTTCTCTTCATTTCTAAATTACAATATTGGACATTCATGACATGCATGGATGGTCCGGTGGTCTATATAAGCAGATCATGCATGAACCTTTCCCTGCACCAAATCCAATCAAAGCTCCCATTTTCAAAATAAAATTTAAGAATATGGGTCGACTTACTACTAGGGTTCGTCTCCTTCCAAAAGCTTTTTTCCTCATAGCTGTATGGTTTTGGTTGGCCATACTGGTTACTAAGATCTCTTCTTCATCAGAAATAAGGTCAACTTATGTTGTCCACATGGACAAGTCACTCATGCCCTACCCTTTCGCTAGCCACAAACAATGGTATTCGACCATTGTTGGAGCCATCAAATCATCATCCACACCGTCCATTATCCATACTTACGATCACGCCATGCATGGTTTTAGTGCAAGTCTAACTAAAGATGAACTAGAGAGTCTAAAGAAAACTCCCGGGTTTCTCTTAGCCTCCGATGAGAAGACTTGCGTTCTGGATACCACTCACACCCCAGAATTCATTTCTCTCAACTCCTTCAATGGGCTTTGGCCCGCTTCAGACTTTGGCCAAGATATCATCATCGGCGTCGTGGATTCTGGTATTTGGCCAGAGAGTGAAAGCTTCAAAGACGACCATATTAGCCGTGTCGTTCCACCCAAATGGAACGGCACATGTGATAAAGCGGGTGATGACTTCCCTTCCTCATTGTGCAACCACAAGCTTATCGGAGCCAGATACTTCAACAGCGGTTTCATCGCCGCGAATCCAAATGTCACGGTGCCCGGCATCAACTCAACTAGGGACACAATCGGGCATGGTACCGCCACGGCCTCCGTTGCTGCTGGAAACTTTGTGGGTTGCGCGTCTTACTTCAGCTACGCTAAAGGAACCGCCAAAGGTACCGCTCCATACTCGCGGATCGTGGCGTACAAGGTTGCATGGGGCGCTAATAACAGTGTGGCCTACTCCTCCGATGTTCTAGCTGGCATAGACCAAGCTATAGCGGACGGTGTTGACGTGCTTTTAGTCCCTATAGGCTGTGACAACTTGAAGATCTACGAAGATCCGATATTGGTAGGCTCTTTCGCAGCCACCAAGAATGGCATTGTCGTTTCGACCTCGGCAGGAAACGAAGGCACTCCCACCAATAACACCATCCACAACGCCATTCCATGGGCCATAACGGTGGCGGCGGGTACGGTGGACCGTTGGTTTGCTGGAACGGTAACCCTCGGAAACGGCGAAACCTTTACTGGTTGGACTTTGTACCCAATAAAAGCCTTAAAACGAAACTCGCCTTTGGTCTACAGCACGACGTTGTCCGCGTGCAACTCATCAGCACTGTTTACAAATGTCACCGCCGGAACCGTCGTCGTATGTGACAACACCTGGCCTATTCGTGATCAAATCTGGAGTGTCAACGCGGCTTCGGATCGTGTTGGTGGCGCTATATTCATCACCAACGATTCGAATATTCAAGAAAAGGATTATGGTAAATTTCCATTCCCGGCTGTGGTGATAAATTCAAGCAGTAGATTTTCGCAAGATTTAATAAAGTACGCCTCCAACAGCAGCAACAACCCTTCGGTCACCATAAGATTCCAACGAACCCTTTTGAACACGGCTCCAGCACCAGCTGCCACTTCCTTTACCTCGAGAGGTCCTTCGCCTTATTACCCACGCGTGTTGAAGCCCGACATACTGGCCCCTGGATCTCAAGTTCTGGCCGCTTGGCCCGAGAACCTCCCGGTAGCCCAAATCGGTTCTATTAACTTGCCTCTTTATAACGACTTCAACCTACTGTCCGGTACATCAATTGCAGCCGCTCATGTTGCTGGTGTTACTGCGTTGCTTAAAGCCGTGTACCCAGAATGGAGCCCCGCTGCAATTCGGTCCGCCGTGATGACCACCGCCGACCCGCGTGACAACACGGGGAGTCCGATCCGAGACAACGGCATCGGCAGCGGTTCTGAGCCGGCATCGCCTTTGGCCCTTGGATCGGGTCAAATAAACGCCAACCGAGCCCTTGACCCGGGTTTGGTATACGACATCGGTACGCAAGACTACATCAATTTGTTGTGCAGCTTAGAGGAGCTGAACCGTACGCAAATCGAAACCATCGTCGGAGGCGGTTACAACTGTTACCATTTCGTCGATCTGAACTACCCTTCGTTCATTCTTCTCCACCGTGGGGACGAGTCAAACGTAACGCAGAAGATATTTGACAGAACCGTGACGAACGTGGGGCCCGCGAGCGCGACGTACAAGGCTACGGTGACGGTTCCGCAGGAGTTGAGCGTTACGGTGAATCCGGACACGTTAGAGTTCTCGGAGCAAGGTGAGAATATTACGTTCCGCGTCGACGTGACTTTCAATCGGGATAACGAAGACGTTGTGTTCGGTGAACTTGTTTGGGTTGAACAAAACGGAACCCGCACTGTGAGGAGCCCCATTGTGACTGCACAAGACGTTTCACCGCGTACTCGACGTAAACCAGTACTGCCACCAGCTGAATGGCGTGCAACTCTCTAGTTATAAGATAACGTATGATATAAAGTACGTACGTATTGAGTCATGTATGCATGCATAATAACCATGCATGTCATATAATGTTGTAGTATGTGTACATGCACGTACGTATGTAAGAATCGATCCTAGCTACTTATGAATATTAAATAAAAAGGGTGGGGTGACATATACGTCTTTGACGTATACCTACCTTGTCATCCGTTCTGTTAATTTATATATAAATCTCCACTGCCTAATTAAATTCTGAAATTACATAAAATTAATTAAGGGGATTTGTAGAATTGATATATTCAACAAGAAAAGAAAGGGAGCGAATGAGAAATATTATAGTGCAAAATAACACTACACGCGTATTTAATCTCATAATACGGAGACACTCTTAATTTGGACAAAAATTATGACAGCACAAATTGAAAAATCAAATAATATTTTAACGACTAGTTAATTACTTTGTTTTTCTTTTAATTTGAAATTTAAATGTTGTTAATTTTAGATGCAAAAAACAAATTACATAAAATTTAATTGTCAAAATTAACTACAATGGTGTGATTGTTAATTATTTATTTGTTTTTGAATTTTAAGCGGCTTTAGTGTATCATTTTTTGTCCTGTAATTCTTTTTTATTTTTTATATATATATATAAAAATCATGAAGTGTCAGTAGTGTAAGTTTCCGTTTGAGAAATATTAATAATATACTTTTTTTCTTAAAAAAAATTTAAAAGAGAAAAAGAAAAACCTTTGGCGAAAGCCCTAAACAGATATCTGGCATGTACTTAGCTCCATTGTTCCGTTTCTGGCTAATCCCACTTTTGCATTATAAACACATATCATATATTCTAGTCCATATCTTCAATTATACTTCATCTAAAAATCAGCCCTTCTAATTCTGCTGAAAAGAAATTGTCAACTATCATATATAAGGTCGGAATAGCAATCACATTCCGACTTGTGAAAAATCCCTATAGACGGAATAACTGAGTATATAAGAAACGAAAGTTTAAAAGTACTCACAAATCCACAATTTCCAGGCAATTGCTTACTGGAGGACGGATTGTGGCTTTTATAATATAAACTCCACGTGATTGCGTCACAGGGAAGAACCCATGTACTTTGTCGTTTTCATACATACATATCAAGCGATGAACACTTGATAAATAAATCATTCTAGCCATAATCACTAAATCTAGATATAGGGGATGAGGGAAGTCTATACAGTACCGGACCTTGTCACCATACATATATATATATATAATGTGTTTATATATGAGAGAGAGAGAGAGAGAGAGAGAGAGAGAGAGATGATGATGATGATGTGTATGGTCACGGAACTGCAAGGCTGTTATTCGATATCGTTGGACCAAAACTTCCATAATAATTAATGTAAGCAATATTATTACAAATGTAATAACCTTCTTACTTCGTTTGAAATCCTCCTCATAATTTCTTTTCGGTGTCCCTACTTGTATGTGATACACAGTGACCGATCCATAATTTTAAGAAACCGATCGTGTATATATATATATATATATAACTATTTAGTAATAATTAATATAAAATCGATCAATAAATTAGAATTGTCCCCTACATGTTATCTATTTTGAAAACATGTTATGACAACCTTATTGATAATTACATCAAAATTTTCTTTGTCCGGATCTTGTTTTTTAGTTGATTTTATACATTATTTTTATTTATCAAGAGCATTGAAAAAGATCGTTTCATAGAATCATAAAAGTCATGGAGTTTAATATATATATATATATAACTAAAATAAAAAATACAATCAAGTGTAACTTAGCCTTGATGCTTAAGTAGAAATTAATAGTTAAGGAATCCATTACATATAGTATTTAGTGAGAGTAATAAGAAAAAGAAGAAGTATTAACTAACTGAGAGTTTAGAAGAAGAAATTTATATTTAATGATGGTTTTAAGACTTAGAGTGTAGTCTATGAGTAGTTTTTTTTTTTAAATAACTAATGGATTTTAGGATTTCGAGAAAAATAAGAGAAATACATCCTAAATTTTAAATAGAAGTAATGAAATTGGAAAATACAAATAAACACACATGGGAAAAAATTGAGTTGGAACATGTGAGGTTTAGATTCAATTTAAAGGGTAAAAATCTAAATTTAAAAAAGATGACTGGAGTGCTTAGCACCACTCGCGCACCCCCTGTATACTTCTTCATACACAAATATTTTAATTGGCATAATTTATTCAACGTATACTCTTTCATATATTTATTGCTGTGGGAGCACAACACTACTACTCAATGTATCTCATTTATTTCATACATTAATCAATAATTTTATTGTTTAACATGTGGTATAACATTAACTTTTTTTTTAATTGGAATTATGACATTGTCTTCTGAATAGGCATGCCGAAGCTTCTGTGGATTCCACCAAAGACTAGGAGATATAAAGTCGGCGACCCAAGCAAACCCCGGACCTGGAGTTACTATTGGGTTTGAGCGGAAATTATGGTGTTTTGGTAGCCAAGGATCGGTCCAAATGTTAAACATTGTTCCGTCACCCACCCCATAGCGTGCACCTTTTGCCACTAAGTCTTTTACACCCACAATTACTTTCCAAAGTTGCGAGTCTAAAGGTTGATACGAGGACTCAAGGAAGGTTCCAAACCTTAAACATCACTTTTGCCCAGAGGTCATCACACCTAGATTGAAGAAGCCAACCCCATTTTGCTAAAAAGGCTCTGTTCTGATCAAATAGCCGCCGAAGTCCAATACTTTATGAATTCCGTAGTTGGCATAAATGATCCCACACTTTAAGGGGGAGTTTAGGATTTCCAGCAGGATTGGACCCCCATTAGAGCCGTCTTAAGAGATTGTCAACTTCCAAACAAATAGCCTTCAGGAGCTTTAAGCTTGTCATTCCATACAAGGGCATTGCTTGACCCACAGATCAGGAGATTAATGTCAGACGACCTGCTTTGGATAGGACCTTAGATTTCTACCCAGCAACTTACACTGAACTCAGTCCACAGTATAATGTCAGTTCTTGAACTTGCTTTTCTGAAAAAACAAAGGAAGGTCGAGGTGCTTAGTATTTTTCTTGATATGCTAGAAACCTAAAACCACGTTGACGCTAATGGCCTTAGTCCGCCGTGTGTTTTTGCTAAAATAAACAGATGATTTTTGAGAATTAATCTTTTGGTTTGACCAGTTACAGAACTTTTGAAGGCACAACAAGAGATCGTCCGCGAAAAGAGCGTGCATCAACTCCGAGCCGCGCCCTACTAACTTTGATACCCTTAAGCTCACTAGCAATACCCGATTTTAGGAGAATACATGACAGGACCTCAATACACAATGAAAAGATATGGTAATACTAGGTCTTAGACCCCGCGTGGGATTAATAAGTCCAACGAAACTTCTATTTAGTAGTAAGGAGAAAGAAGCTGATCTCATACACATCATCACCCATCTAATCCACGAGGAGTAAAAATTAAAATGTGTCAGAACTACTTCCAGAAAATCCCAATCAATCTTGTCGTAGGCCTTTTCTATGTCAATTTTGAGGAACATCAGACTACCTCAGCATTTCTTCTTTTTCATTATATGTAGGATTTCCTGAGTGATAATCGACGTAAATATCAATTTGATGCTTAAGTTAGCAAGAGTAAAACTAAGAAAAATAGCAAAGGAAAATCCACTTACATAATCAAGAATAAGATTGATATTTATGGCTAAGGAATTGGAACCCAGTAGCCCCCAATTCCAGGATTAATTTACCTTTTTCTATCATTATACAATCCAAAAATCGTAGATTACAGATACTGTAATCCCATTTGAATTGATATGACCTATCCTTTCGAATCTTATCCCATACTGTTGCAAAAGACAGGAGATCATAGTTGTCCATTGCTCTGTCAAAGCAGTTTATCTAGCACGTACGGTGACTGTGACATCGCATTCAATACTTTGTCTAAGCTTGAGGCTGAATAAAATCCGAAATGATAGTTCGATGGAAGACCCTCAGGGCTTTTGATCGTCTAGACCGCTAAAGGGGTCTGGGATCAGCTGAGGCTCATCAGGGTCTTCCAAACACTGACCTAGACATAAGGTCAACTCTTATTTGGGTTAGCAAGCCTGTCCCCTACCATGCGAGGAAGTAACTCCACTTCCCTGGCGAGGTTACCCTCCATAGGGTCGAAGGACCTGCTAACTGGTATCTGTGCCTATACGCCCCCGAAGGGTATGTTGTCGTTGGGAGAAAACATCTAGAGTAGTTGTGGTTTCCCCTTCCTCCATTTGTTCATCAATTTTTCTCCTTGACCAGGAATGCACCTAATGCAGTTAAATGCTAACGGGATCATAATTCTGATGGGACTTTCTACCTTATTAGTACTGTTGAATTTGTATATCGACTTGGATGTGGTCTTTTATGCATACAAACTCACCCTTATCTCCAAGAAAAGTTCCTATCCCACCTTCTACCTTTAAGTACTTCTAGGCTGCCATATCTTCTAGGGTCTACCGAAGTCGAATAAATAGTGAGATTCCCATTCCAAGCTGTATGCCGTCAGAAGAGCGTCGTGCTCTTCCTAGGTGAATGGGAAGCATTTTCAGATTCTTCTGTTTTTCTCGCACAATAAGTTATACATTGGTTTAGAGTCTGTATATGTTTTATTTTTTTAGTTTCTAAAAATTTAACCCTGCACAGCTTCTGCAGAGGAGAGTAATTTCGACCTAAATTCCTAAATAGGCCAGCTTCAGGAGCTGGAGGGGGTTATTATTTTTGGGTCATCAGGCGACTGCCGCCATATTCAAGCCGTCCTAAACCCACATGTGATGAACATGATACAGAGGATGGTTTCTCATCTTCCCTTTCTGCTCGATACGTGGGTCATCACCAAGCATCTCTGAAGCAGACTCAACGCTGTGGCACTGACTTAGTTCTGTAAGGATGAATAGAACTGATTCATAATGGTGGGTCACCAAGTTATGGCCTCAAATCAAATGGCGAAACCCGACAACCTGGTGGCACCGACCAGCCATAAGCTTGAGAAGGTCATATGGCTCGTGGAAAGAGAATTCGTCAGGTTTCGAGGAGAAGAAGCTGCTACTCCCAAAAGGACCAAAGGTAGCCTTCACTTTTTTTTTCGAAGTTTTGACAGTTTATAAGACTTATGCGTTAAAAATATTGTTACTTTTATAGGTTCAGATGCTTGTCCCTCAGCGAACCCTTCTTCAACCAAGGGGAGTACCAATATCCCTAGCACACAATCCGAAGTTCCAGTCGAAAGACATATGGTTGTGTCGTTGGATGACGAGGTCAGGGAGCAGGCGCCGATGCTCAAGATGTTGACTCGAATAATGAGCCGGAGGGGCTATTTGTGTCTGGAGATGATGTAGATATGATGCCCCATTCTAAGACAAATGAGCAGATAGTTCAGTAGATGCCAAACTTAGGCATCAAATACAACAAGGAGGCATCTTCGAATTTGTTAAGGGGGTCCGCTCTGTCAGCCACGCCTACTCCCAGTGCTGAACTAAAGATGGGTATAAGGTTTAGCGAGAAAATTGGGTCTGGGTCTGGCTCTGCTTGTTCCCATGGGGAGATCATAGAACTTAGTGGTAGGGCACTCAGACTCAAATCCCTCTTATCTTCTCCTCCTCTACCCCAATAAAGAGGGCTGTGATAGAGATTCAGCCGAAGAAGGGGGTTCGGTAGCGAAGAAGAGTAAGTCCACCCCCTCTTCGGATAACGATGACGCCACTACCCTAACCGTCATGTGGAAAAAGAGGTTTGTGTACAGTCGGCATTTGGAGTGCATTGGTCAAGACAAGACCAAAAATTACAAATAGATTGGCCATTTGCAGAGGTCGTAAGAACCGCTGAGGCTATTAAGTAGGGGCAGCTGTGGAGGAGGCTACATAGACTTCTAAGGCCATTGAAGTAATGCCTACCACCACCTCTACATAGACTTCTAAGGCCATTGAAGTAATGCCTACCACCACCTCTACATAGACTTCTAAGGCCATTGAAGTAATGCCATTAAAGACGCTCCTGGAATATCGTCAATAAAGGAAAAATGGGTCCTCATTCTCAGCAAGGAGGAGACGCATTCCACAGATGTATATATAGTCTAGGAAGAGAGTTCAGCGGTGAAATTCGATATGAAGACACTCTCCCTAGATGTTCAGCTGCTTGATGTTCAGTCTTTCTATTCGTCACATATTGAAAGATCGATACATTAATTTAATACTGACGTTGCAGTGGCAAAGCGAAGTGAGGCATTCTTCAGCCACTAAAAGCAGATTTTGAGTTATATAGGAGCTTAGAGGAGGCTAGGGTTAAAACTACGGTGGCATATACCATTAGTACTGAAATGACCAAGGCGTAGATGTTGGCTGCTAAATTGGCAGAGGCGAAGGAGAAAATCAAGTCATTCGAGGCAGAGCTTCCGGATCTGCATTGTAAGGTGGAGCTCGCGAATCTTGCTCAGGTCGAGGCAAAGCTCAAAGAGCATATCGCCAAAATGCAGTGGTTGAAATGAAGCTTGCCTTCATTGCCCTTGACAGAGCCGTCGATGAGGCTAATGAGGCAAAGAAGGCCGAAGTGAAAGCTAAGGTAGAAGCCTACTCCCTGCAATGCAGGCTTGACTAGTGTAATGAGGTAAGCTTTGACCTCCGCTCGGACTATCACAAATTGTCGAAGGCTCAAGTGGAACTGACCCTTTGGCAACATCAAGACCATGTTAATATTAACATTCTTTTGGTTGAACTGTCACAGCGGTGAGTGGAGCTTAGGCTGACTGGGCTCAAGGATAAGGTACCAGTGGCAGGTGGACATACTTTCTGCAGAGAGCTATAAGTCTGGCTGAGAGAATAGAGAATTTGAAGGCCATACAAAGGAGGTGATGCCAGACCAGTTCGATGAGCATAAGGCTGTCGAAAGGGACTACTACTTTGTCGGGTACTACATGCAGAAACTAGGGAACGAAATTAATATCGTATGCCTCACTAATGTATTGAAGATGTTTGATGAGGAGAACGATGATCCCTCGACACCTGCCTCTGTTGGGAAAAAGATGATACCTGTCTATGATTTGCCACAGCAGACCCTGGACCAAAACGTTGAAGAAGACCGATTTCCTCTTTCTGCATCCACTGTTGCAGAGTCAGAAGCAATCGCACTGTCGAGTGATGAATCTGAACTGGAAAACTCATTATTTAATGTTTTTATTTTTTCACAATTTACCATGAAAAGATGTGCGTGATGAATTTTAATTGAGCAAAATAATACCTATAGATAGAGAAAAAAATACCTACTAGATTGGTGCCCTATATACATATACGGTTGTCTTTTTGTATTCAGACTTTTGGTTTTTCCTTCTATTCTTCTCCATCTTTCGTTCTTTTCTTCTTTTTGGCAGCTAGTGGTGAATTCATGCATAGCATAGACAAATACAATTTCAACTGGAACAAAAAGAAAGTAGAAATTTGTAATTTCAAGTGATTACTCGTTCTACTTTCGGCAAAGACCCCCTTCCATTCTTTCTTGCATCCAAGTACGTGGCTCTCTATATTAATTTTCTGGATACTGCTATATAGATAAGTACATAATTTAAAGTAGATACTGCTTATGGTTTATTCTCTCGGTTTTATGTCTATATTTTTTACGATTAAGGCAAGTGGCTTTATATTCACTTAAAAATTTACGTTTTGGATTATTATAACTGTGAATGGTTCCTATGCTAATACAAAATTGCCACTATTTTAAGAGTGAATATTGGACAAGCATCGTTTTCTCTTAAATTTTAATTATTGGTTCCCAAATAAAAAAGGCTATGTTATAGATACAGAAGTTAAGCCAACTATATTTCTCAGCAGAGGCATTGGCAAATTCTTCACTGTCAAAAGTTAATCCAGCTTCATCAACATCGGCATATGGATCACCTGTAGACGTTCAACCCATCATTGGATCATTGGATAACTGATACACTTCTAAAATGGCTCATGTTGAGATAAACTAATCACACAAACGAACAATCATGAAGTAAATACATGAGTTTCTATAACATTTGCTGAGAATAGAACAATACATAAAGGTTTGAATTGACCAGTATTGTATAGGCATTGACTATTGGAGTGAAAACTAAACAATACATTGAAATTTTAAGCGTTACAAGAGATAATATGAGCTAAACTAAACAACCAAAAGAAATTTTATTTTATCGTATACCACTTCCTAGGAATGTAAAGCTCAGCGATAACACCCTGTTCGTTCTGCATATTGGCTAGTGAATTAAACTTCTCTGTAAAACCTATTGAAAAACACAACGGTGACAAAGTAAAGAAACAAAACATGTTAGAAGGAAAAAGAAACAAAAACCCAAAAAATATTTGAAAGACAAAAGAACACAAGTACAACAACCATGAAACAAAAAGCAACCAAATAGTCTTTTTCCTATTTAAAAATAATAATAATAATCAACCCTTTTCATTATTATTCATCACATAACTGAAACAAAATAATATGCCTTGTTTAAGGACAAGAATGTATATATATATATATATATCATGTAAAGCCTTAATCAGTATATGTTATCAATAGAACTAAGCTCGTCCTGGATGCATGAAACTACGAATCAGGTCAGGAATTCATACTTCTTGTGGACAGAAAATCAAGTTTGCATTCCCAAAAATAAAAGCGACATACTTTTCGATTCAATTCTAGAGAATATGATCCTCACCGGAGCTACTAGATTTAGAAAAATATCTATAAAATCCTTTAATATTAGCAATAATCTATCAAAAAAAAATCCCGTGATTAGAAAAGAGAAAAATTTCATACCCTATTTCAAAGGCGTTCTTCAGTTTTTCCGGAAATCATGCCGACGTCACCGGGCTTGAATTCGACTAAGCTTCTGAAGAGAGCCATCTTCATCCAAGGTCAAGCTGTTCAGGCTTTCGACGAAATAAGGCCTCTGGATTTTGAAGGCAGAAATCTGAACTGATGAACGATTGAGGTGAGAGAGATGAGAGCCCCAAATAGAGAGAGAGAGAGGGGGGAGCGCGTTGTGAGTTTTCCTGGAGATAGCGGAAAATAAAAGCGCGTGACGTGCTAGATTTTTGCCCCTTTTTTAACTCATTAAGACTGACATTAAGATCGGAATTGTTTTCAACGATATTAGTGAATTGATGAGTTGGCGGATTTTGAGTTGGTGGACAGAGAAGAGGACAGAGGATCCGGTCCGTTCTAGATATGGAAAATGCGCTACTAGTGGGGTCTATGAGAACACTCGGCCTCGTTTTCCTACGGTTTCTTGCGGTAGGTATATTTGGAAACCTTTTATTTTCCCGAGTAGGTCTTTCATTATTTGGAGGTTACAGGGTTATTTACCTACTGAATATTTTCTTAAAAGGCGAGGTTTTTCTCTTGCTTCTAGGTGCTCTTTTATGGGTTTCTCATGAGGAATCTATTGAGTCATTGACCATGTTTTCCTTCGTTATAACGCTACTTGTCAAGTTTGGGATTGGGTGGCTTCTATTTTTGGAATTAAATTGGTTATGAGAAATGTGGATTCTTTCTTAGTTTTTGCCCTCAATGTCTATTTTAGTTCTCAAATTAAAGCTTTGTGGTGGTTGTTGTTTTCACAAGTTTTTGGGCTATTTGTTTCTCTAGAAAGAGAAAAGATTTTTGATGGAGTTTCTTGTAGTTTTGGTTCTATTATTGTGAAGATTAAACTTACTGTTCTAACTTCCAATAAGTTAGATTTGGAGTTTAGTTGGGGCATCTCTAGTGATAATAGAATTTTGGATGTGTTAATTAAGAGTTGGTGCCAAGTTTCGAAAAGCGCCTCTTATTTTACCTGTTTGGTGGATAGCTCCTATTGGTGATTGAGTGAAAGTCAATACTGATAGCTCTTCTTTGGGAAGTCCAGATTTAGCTACTTGTGGTGAGATTTTTCGAATTAACAGAGGTTTTGTTCTTGGTTGCTTTAGTATCTTTTTGGGAGAAATAGTGGCTTTAAAAGTTGAGCTATATGTGGGCAATAATTAATGCTATTACTATTGCTTGGGAACACGGTTGGCATAAAATTTGGGTGAAGAGTGATTCTCTTGTGGCTGTAAACTTGTGCATTTCGGGCTCCATAAATGTTCTTGGGCTATTTCCAATGGTTGGAGAAGAGCGATGAATTTGTCCAAAAAATGTCGGTTCATTTTTCTCATACTTTCAGGGACGTGAATAATTGTGCAGACAAATTGGCTGCCTTAGGTCATAGAAATTAATTGTAATAGGATGTGTTGGAGTTTAGCTCCTTATCACTCTTTGTACTCTTGGGTTAATAAGGATAGTCTGGGACTTCCCTTCTATAAATTTGTGTAACTACTGTCTTGTTTTTTCGTTTTTAATTAATAATATTCCTCTTTTTTGGAGGACCATTTCTGGGGAAAAAAAAAAAGAAAAGAAAAGGGGTTTCATTGCTTCATCTCGAGTAGTACCTAGTAGTATTACTACTACTTCCTCATATTTTCTCTTCCAATTATATGCTGCTTGCCTTTTCTGGATGCTACTCGGTTCTAATTCATCATCAACAGAGAGGTCAACTTACATTGTCCACACAGACAAATCCATAATACGTAAGGCCTTCCCCACTCATCACCATTGGTACTCCTCCATTGTCAATTCTCTCAAATCCACAAACTCTGAAGTAATATTAGTAAACGACTGTCGTTTGGCACCTTCCCTAGTACACGTATACGACAATTCCCTCCATGGTTTTAGTGCATCTTTATCTCCACAAGAATTAGAGGAGCTTAAAAAGCCCCATGGTTCATCAACTCTTATATGGACCGTAATGGCACAATCGACACCACTCACACCTCTCATCACTACCTCTCTCTAAACCCTTGCACTACCGGTCTATTGCCCCCCGCGAATCACGGTGAAAACATCATCAACATACCATATTACGTATTAGTTTAGCATGTAGGAAATTAGTTTTCAGAATCACTTTTTTCAATTTAATAACTATTTTTTCTTTTGTATCCCCCGCCCCCCTCTTTTTTGACTTAGGAAAGTCAAGATTTAAACTTAGCACATTCCTCCGGCAGAGGCCCGTGCCGGTTGCCCTTCCTTTCTGGCGCAAGTCCTTTATTCAGATATTCCCTGAACTCTGAATACAATTTTTTTTTTCAAAAAAAAAAAAAAAAGAAAAAACTACCCTATTGCGTTCCATGTTTAATTCCGAGTATATAAATACACAGTGACAGAATTAGAAATTTTTTTCAGCAGACGTGAAGATAAGTTTTTGTTTCAATACCATAATAAGGAGGCGGCTATAGTAGGGGCGTCCCTACGTAAGGCCCCTATTTATACACCGTTTGATGGGAATCTGTGGGGAATCTGTTTATACACAGATTCCCATCAAACAGTGTATAAACAGAGCCTTACGTAGGGACATCCCTACTGTAGACGCGCCCCCATAATAATGATATAAAAAGCATTTAAATTTTATGATAATATTTCCAAATGACCGTAAGATATTCATATTTTTATAAGCACTCTACAACGTCCTCATTGTCATATTAACAAATTAAAATTTTATTTTTACGAAATCTTCAACAAAATACAAAACAAACAAATATAGCGAATTTGTCTTTACAAGTCGGAAGTAAGGGGAATTTTCTTCCAATTCACTTTTTTTACCCTTAATTTTGATTTTGAAAATTGAGTAGAATATAAAAAGTTCCTGAGTTAGGATAGAAAAATTATATTTTATAGTAGAGATAAAATTGGAAAGAAAAATCTCAAGAGGCAAAATATAGGAAATAAAACATATTAGTTAAAATTTAAACATATATGTTAAGGAGCCAAGTGAAAAAAAAATTAGGGAGTCTAAATATAAGGGGCAAAAAAAAATTGCAAGGGCTCAAAGGAGGGGGTAAAATGCAAAACTTTTAGGGGAACTATGGCCCGCATTTGCTCCCCCGTAAATATACATACATACACATTATACATGATCCTTTTGCTTATTTTGTATGCTTGATTCTGTACATATTCTAAACTATATATATGTATATGTTATATATTTTATCTTGCTTAATTAGCGTGTATGTTGGGTTCTGCAAAAAGTTCTACATTCGCCTAATAAGGATATTCAAAATAACAGCTAAATCAGAGAAATCGGCCAATTCAGATCAATCTGCATGGTTGTAGCACATTTGTAGCCGGTGACGAATTAAAAATAATAAATCAAACAGTTCTGTTTGGTTTATAGATTGGAAAAAAATGCTTGGCTTTAAATCAGACTGACCAGATAAACTAGTTTTATATATATTGTACTGTATGCTTATTTTCTTGTTTTCATTCTAATATGTATTTATGATGTGTATACTTTTATGTGTAATATAAGTTTTTTTTGCAGCTTGAAGACAAAATTGAAGTTTGAAGTTCTTATTATTATTATGGCATGTATACTATTTATTAAGCTATCTTACTTAAAATTTATGTTTGTGTTATAATTTGTTTAAGATATTCTAAATTTTAAGATTGCTTTTAAATTTTGATTTGGTTTCAATTGAAGTTTAAAATGATTAGAACTTTTAAGTTGATTGTAAGCTCTAAGTATGTTATTTTTTATTTAATATTTGGACTATGTTAAGATTATTTTTCATATATCATTATTTGGACTATATTTAGGTTGATATTTATATTGTTCAAACTGCGAAAACTACTTAAACCGTACTACAAACATCTAACCGGTTTGAGTCAATCAATATAGAGACTACACAGTCTGGTAGATTGGTTAAACCACATATAATTTACGGATTGATATTCTAGACCAATAAAATCAGCCATAAACGCCCCTGATGCTTAACATGGTATGTATGAGAATGAAATATTAGTAAAATAAAAAAAATACTCTACTCAATTCTTTTTTTTGACAATTAATAGATGAATGTTGTACGTACTCGTTTTTATTTTGTTTCAACATAGTTAGTAATTTGAACTGATTGAAGATACACATACGTAATTTTCCTTTTGTTTAAAAGAAATATTGACTAATTTATATGCAATTGACTAATTGACAAATTCGACCAATAAATTTCTTTTCTTTAAAAAGAAGACTAAACACTTTTATTCATTCAAATCATCAGCTATATTCTGGGCAATACATCGTTGATCTCATATCTATTAAAAACTTGAATAAAAATTGAACATTATAAAACTAAATCCATGATTTTGGATCAAGTAATATCACGTCCCAAAAACCAAGCCAATGGCAGAAGGAAAATTTCACTGAGATGAGAAATTCCTTGATTTATTTTAAAAAGGTCTTAAAAGTTTCGGTTTTATAAAACAGTCCATTTAAATAAAATATTTGGAATTTTATCCCGTGAACCTCTCCCACAGTTCGTATACACCATTAAACATAGATCGAATAGTAATTAAAAAATATAGTTCAAAATAAAGTTCAAGCATCATCATCAACACAACAAATATCAAATACCAGAATGGCATACATAAGTTCACAGACATAACCGAAAGTTGTAATCCTAGTTCAATACTAATATAAATTCTAAATAATCCAAACACCACAACAACAAGCTTCTAGCATTACCAAGATAACGAACTACAATCACAGACATTCACTTAACCCTCTTGATCACCAAGGTCACACTGAGCACCATCTGAGGAAGGAAGGTAAGGGGACGAGCATAAAATACCAGTAGGAAAATAGTTAACTCGATGGAAAATATTTTAGTGATGAAAAGTTCCTGTATGGTTAGTTTAAATCCAATACATATATATAATAGTCTAAAACTGGAAATCCATGTATATATATATAAGCAAAACAGTATAAGTAAAACCATTCAATTGATATACATATGACATAAATCAACTCATGCCCATGAGCTCTCTTCTGTTAAAACTCAAGATGATGGCACTAAGTGTACCTAACAGCCTGCCTAAAACTTAAGCTCATACCTAGAGGGATACCCATGTGTTGCCTACCAAACCTGGAGGGGCAACCGAATTGCCTACGCCTGCTAAATGAGGAGGTAATCAAAAGAAACAAACCCATGCGGGTTTACAGACTCTACACTGATAGTGGGGTATGAGTGCCACACTATAAACCTACGATGCTAACACGGTGCTCATGTATGATCCTATGACACGTGCAATACAGAACTGAAATGTGAAAACTATCGTGCTCTGGTTTTTCAATAAAATAAGCATATTTTCAATAAAATAAGTATATTAGGTTTTATAGAAAAACGGGCAGCATAATGGCTTTATTTTTCATATACCCAAAAATAACCTGCACTCAGAAAATTTCCAGAGTAATACAATATATATCATACAATCAATTTCCATCACAGATATTCAAATAGTTCCAAAATCACATTTGTTATTATATGTTGTAGAAAAATAAGTTTTATTCAAAAATAATATAAAAAAGTGGTAACTGAATTCCTACCTCACTAGAATAGTGATGCCATACTATTGGATTCACAAGGTATCGTTGGACGATCGCTCGGAGGGTCAGGAACCAATTCCAAGCCATCGATCGTTCTCTTGTGAAAAATCACCTTCTCAACGGAGCTTCAAATCCACAAACAGACCTCTTCACGAGACAAATCTTAGCTGTCCGATTTTGTTTTTCGTGCCGGTCACTAAATATAGTATATATATATATATCAAACTTCTCTATTTTCTAAGTATATTCCAAAAATGATATCAAAAACACAATTCAATGGCCGGATCAAAAAGTCAAACTCAAGCTCAAAATACCCAAAAGTGGAAACTTTCAAACTAGACAGTATGCGGTCATGAAATATATACCTTGAGGTTCCTCTCGACGAGACAAATCCAAAAGCTCAAGAACGCTAGCTGAAACGGNTCTGGGGACGGGATGCTCGACGGCGGCCGGGGACGAGGCAGCGCGGCTCCCTGGCGGCACGACGAAGGCTCGCTGGTGGCTGGGCTGGCTGGACGACGTCCGAGGCAGTGGCGGCTTCCCTTGGTTCTCCTTCGACCGAGAGCAGCAAAAGAGAAACAGTAGAGAGAGACGTCGAGAGGGAGAGAGAGAGAGTGTGTGTGGGAAAAAGAGAACCCACGTGACTTAAGTAGGGGATTGTGCAATTTTTTAAAAAATTGCACTATAGTCCCCCATTTCCTAAAACTCCTTCAATTTCGTCTTCAAAAATTATATTTTAGTCCTTATTTCCAAAGAAATTTTGCAAATTAATCCTCCCATGAATTAATTCAGAAATTAGTAAAATTCCCAATTTACCCTCTTAAAATCCAGGTTTTTACATTCTCCCCTCCTTACAGGAATTTTGTCCCGAAATTCAAATACAGGTCAATGTTTACATCATAATATAACTTCTAACTGAAAGTTAAACAAATGAGGGTACTTTTCGTATATCTCCGTCTCGAGTTCCTAAGTAGCCTCACCCTCTTTGTGATGTTCCCAAAGCACCTTGACAAGTGGAATATCTCTATTGCAAAGCACCTTCAACTCTCTTGCCAACAAACGAACAGGCTTCTCTTCATAAAATACATCTTCTTAGATCGGTACATGTACGCACTAAATAACATGAGATGGGTCTGGTGTGTACTTTTTCAACATCGACAAATGAAACATATTATGTACATGACTCAACTATGCAAGTAGATTCAAGCGATACGCCACTAGTCCAATTCTCTTAGTGATCTCAAAGGGACCAATATACCTTGGAGTAAGCTTACTATTAACTCTAAATCTTGTAACACCATGCCTTAGAGTCACTTTCAAGAATAAAGAATCAGCAGTATAGAACTCTACCTCATGCGTCTTAGGTCAGCATAACTCTTCTGGTGACTCTGAATCTCTTTAAATCTCTCTTAGATGTCCTTGATCTTCTCAGTAATCTCTTCAATCAATTCAGGTCTAAGAATAACATGCTTTTCAGGTTCTGCCCAATACAAAAGCGGTCTACACGGCCTCCCATATAGTACCTCATATGGAGCCACACCCACATTGATCTAGTAACTATTATTGTAAGCAAATTCTACTAAAGGAAGATGATCATCCCAGTTCCCACCAAAGTCTAGTATACAATAACGTAGCATGTACTCGAGAATCTAAATGGTCCTTTCAAATTGGTCATATGTCTCAAGATGCTGAGCTGTACTGATATCCAATTGCATACCAAATGCTTTCTGCAAGGCTTTTCAGAACTTAGAAGTAAACCTTAGTTCTCTGTCAGAAACTATGCTTGAAGGCACACCATGCAAGCATATGATGTTCTGCACATATAGTTTATTGAGCTTAGTAAGTGAATAGTCAATCATGATCTGTATAAAGTGAGCATTCTTCATAAACTGATCGACTATCACCCAAACTGTGTCATTCTTCCTCAAGGTCTTCGGCAAACTGGCCATGAAGTCCATCGTGATCTTATCCCACTTCCACTCCGGAATGAGTAATGGCTAAAGTAATCCAGCTGGCCTCTGGTGCTCAACCTTGACTTGTTGATAAGTCAAATACTTAGCTACAAGGGTAGCCATATCAATCTTCATTCATTTCTACCAATACTATCTTTTCAAGTCTTGGTACATCTTAGTACTATCCGGATATATTGTGAACCTCAATTTGTGAGCCTCAATTAGAATGGTTTCTCGAAGGTTAGGATTATTAGTTATAGCCAACTTCCCACTGAAAAGTAAGAACCTTTCCTTATTGGTACTCTAACCATGTAACTGTTCACCATTCTGAAGCTGGTTCCAGATTGTCCTCAACTCCCTATCTTGCCACTAACTCTGCTGGACAGTCTAGAGAAGTGATAGTGAAATCATAATATTGCTGAGGTAAGCAACTCCTTCATTCTCAAAGTACTGCAAGTTGTAGTCACCAATCGTAACTTAGTTCTTCCAATGTTCAAACACTAGTGCAGCTAATACACCACGAGGTTTTCTACTCAGTACATCGGCTACAACGTTAGGCTTATGAGAATGATACTGTAGGTCAAAATCATAATCCTCCATATACTCAACCCATCTTCGATGTCTGAAACTTTCTTTTCCGAGTACATTCCAAAAATGACATCAAAAATACAATCCAACGGCCGGATCAAAAAGTTAAACTCAAGCACAAAACACACAAAAATGGCAACTTTCAAACCGGACAGTATGAGATCATGAAATATATACCTTGAGGTTCCTCTCGATGAGACGAATCCAACGAGCCTAAGAACGCGAGTTGAAACGACCCAAAAGAATGCCAGAAATCAAAATTCCATTACGGCCAAAAATGGCGTTTTCTGGCGACGGGATGCTCGGCGACAGCCGGGGACGGGCGGCGCAGCTCCCTAATGGCACAGCGAAGGCTGGCCGGTTGCTGGGCTGACCAGACAACGTCCGAGGCGGTGGCAGCTTCCCTTGGTCCTCTTTCAGCCAAGAGCAGCGAGAGAGAGACAGGAGAGAGAGACGTCGGGAGGGAGAGAGAAGAGAGAGAGTGTGTGTGGGGAAAAGAGAACCCACGTGACTCAAGTAGGGGGCTGTGCAACTTTTTAAAAAATTATACTATAGTCCCCCATCTTCCAAAACTCTTTCAATTTCGTCCTTTAAAAATTGCATTTTAGTCCCTGTTTCCAAAGAAATTTTGCAAATTAATCCTTTCATTAATTAATCCAGAAATTGGTAAAATTCCCAATTTACCTTCTTGAAATCTGAGTTTTAACAAGTAATATGTCATATATTTATTAATTAGTTGGATTTGAATTAAGAGAATGAAATTAGACTTTGGATTTGATTTGGATCTTTCTTCTTTAGGGAATAAAAGATGTGTCGCGATAACATTGTTGTTTAACAAAACATGACATTTAGTGCACATGTAACACAAAGAAGATAGAGAGAAACTGAACAAAAATATTATTAAGCTGTGCAGTAGACATAGCTTATTTTTATTTTATCTCCTACTAGACATAGCTTATTTTTATTTTATCTCCTACACATATATTATAAGGGCGCGTCTACAGTAGGGGCGTCCTTACATAGGGCCCTGTCTATTCACCGTTGGATGGGAATCTGTATATAAATAGATTTTCCACAGATTCCAGTTATTCTCCACAGATTCCCATCCAACGGTAATTAAGGCATGACCCTACGTAGGGACGCCCCTACCGTAGCCGTCCCCATATTATAAAGTACCAGAGTTACAGCTAGCTGATCAGGTTTTTGTTATCATGTGCTTATTATGTAGCTGCTTCAGTCGTAGAAAAGGAGAGCCACGGCATCTTGCAGACTTCATACAGCCTCTTTTGTAAGGGTTTAAAAGGTGGCGGCAAGCATTTGGATGCTTCGCCGCAGGGTGGACCACTCTGCGCATTCGCGAAGATCAAGTTGATGATACAAAATGTCATCACAAACACCCAAAAATTAAAAATCTTAAATCCACCTTATTTTCTTGGCTGCCATAGCTAGTAATTGATTAATATTGCAAATGAAATGAATTTGATTGAATTAAACTGTTAAAAACTATAGAAAGTTAAGGGTAAATAGGTGTGTAGTATTGCTTTACATTAATCGTTTACCTACCTATAGGCCATATTATTTGTTTAGTATATTTCCTTATTAAGGGGAATAGTACAGATTATATTGATAGTATATTTCCTAATTTGGGAAAGGACCATATAATATATACATATATATATATTTTTCTACTGTCTATATATCATAAATGCAATTCATAATGATATAAATAATATCAGACTTATTTTTACTCTTTTTTTATTTATTTATAGTAAGAGAAGCTTCATTGAAGGAAAACAGAGAAGGCAAAAGGAGGCGAAAACATGAATTCATGATGGCTGTGAAAATAGAAACAGCCACCAAAATATGGAGGGGGGGAAAAAATCCAACTTAAGGGTACGTTCTCCCAAACAAGAGGAGGATAGATTGAATACATAACAGATTTATTTCTGTTATAAGGAGGGATAGATTGAAAAAAACATCTTAACAATTTATTTTTTATTTGCATCTTCTAAGTCTGTAAGACAATATTCAGAATAAATTTTACGGAAAAATTATCAATTAATACCCAGAGATCATAAAAAAGAAATAAGTATGTGAATTACGATTTCATTGATTTGCCAATCGAAATTAAGGGAGTAGATCAATATTTACTCCTTTTTGTCGCCAGACTATTATTCAATGTCAACTTCTTTTAATATTAATTTCAACAATATTATTATTGTCTCGTGCTTCTTTAGGATTACTAGTTCCGAATTTTTGCATCCGCACTTACGTCAAAAGTTCGTCTTCTCACTATTATTCCTTTTTCATGGAAAAAAGAAGAGAGAGAGAGAGAGAGAGAAGAATTATTAGCCATTGTATTTTTCAATGTTCCTGCTTTCAATCTACACTGCAAAATTACAGTTGCGCATATTTATCTCTTTTTAAGTTAAGATGCATGGATGTTGACAATCGGTATAAATTAATTAGAAACAGAAACAAATTTGTGTCAGGACTATTAAAAAAAAAAAATTACGTAAGCTAATGTCCACGTCCTAAACATATGAAACAAATAGGCGAAGATGATCATTAATCTTCACAATCCCTCTAATGTTTCAAAAGATAATATTTTTTTTCCTGTAAAAATGAACTTAGTTGATATAATTTTTCCGCTTCTGCTCACCTTGCTTGTTCCCTTAACAACCAGAAATATGAAGTTTTTTTCTTATTTTTCATTAAACAAGCTAAAAAAAAGGAGTGGTACTTGCCTAATTAGGCGTACCCATAAACTAGTATTATATAAGCGAGAATAAGAGAAGATTAAAAAAGTGTGTCTATCTTTTGTAGGCAAAAGAATTGTTTCTTTTTTTTTTTTTTGGGAGATATTTTCGGTGAAATCGTTGTCCATCGCTGGCGGTCGAGAATTAGTTGTTTAATCTTTTATATACTTATTGCTATTGTACCACACTACTCAACGCGTCTTTTTTATTTTTGTGTAATAATACTAATGTTTTGTTTTATGTGGTCTAATATTATTATCTGAGGTTTGACCTTTAAGTTTACGTAAACTTATGTAGCTTGAATAGAAAAAATCCTACTGTAGTACACTTCCCCAGAAGCCTAGTCAACTCTATATTCAATCAACTTATCAAGAATTAATATTCCAATGCTTACCAACCGAAATAGAGATCTTTAAAAAAAAAAAGAAAAATCACAATATCTTCTGGATAAAGGGCAATAGCTGGAGCTTATTCAACGTAACGAATTAAAACAGTACGTACGGTTCAAAACAAAATTTTCACTACTCAAGTTTACCAAATTAGACATACACATTATTATTCGTGATCATTTGAATAAACAACTTTTGAGAAATTTAAGTGGCTCATCTTGTTGAAAATGTGACACTTGTTAGGTTTTTGTACTGGAAATGGTTTTTATTGTGATGCCAGAAGGCAATAATTTCCTTTCAGTCTTCGACGAACCAAACATAAAATAAATTTTTACTAATATTTTTTTTAACAATCGTTAAAATTACTAGCCAAGAAACAAACTGATCCACTTTAATTTATCAGATTACTTTTAACAGTATAATATATAAAGTCACGTTACATCATTGTTACATCATAAGGGATAAATGTAGTTTTTTTGACGGATCAATCTGTCCATATTTTGACCAACACAGATTATGTTTTGGCCAATACAAATTGATTAAAATATTATCTGTGTTGGCTAAAACATAAACAGGATTGCTCCTCTGCTACATCCATAGACTACATCATATATATCTCTATATACACTAACATCATGTTTCACCCTTTTGACATTGTTGGCAGGAAAATCAACTTCTGTCCCTTCCTAATTGATAAATTAACTCTTGTTAATTTTTGTTATATAAAGTACAATTTTCATTTTTCCACTACTTAAATATTGCACCCGTGACCCATGGTTGATTAAAAGTGTAAATAGCCATAAAAAAGCGGCAAAAGACGACCAAACTGCTTGAACAAAAGCTAGAAGTTAAGGCCGGCCGGCCTTTCGTTATAGCTTCTATTGATTCCTTATTCTGATCTGTCATTTAAAATTATTCCTTCAAATTTTCACAATCAATTAATAGTCACTTTTATCAACTATATATATATATATATATATTAGAACTCAAAGAACTAAGTTTCTATATGGTAAAGAAAAAAATGGGGCTCTATTACTTCAGCTCCTCTAGTAGTAATAGTAGTCCTACTACAAATTCCTCATATTTTCACTTCCAATATGCTGTTTGCCTTTTCTTGATGCTACTGATCAGTGCTAGTTCGTCATCAACAGAGAGGTCAACTTACATTGTCCACACAGACAAATCCATAATGCCCAAGGCCTTCCCCACTCATCACCATTGGTACTCCTCCATTGTCAATTCTCTCAAATTCACAAACTCTAAAGTAGTAAACCACTGTCGTTTGGCACCTTCCCTAGTACACGTATACGACAATGCGCTCCATGGTTTTAGTGCATCTTTAACTCCGCTAGAATTAGAGGAGCTTAAAAAGGCCCCATGGTTCATCACCTCTTATATGGACCGTCATGCCACAATTGATACTGTTGGCGAAAGCAACAACCAGACCAATCTATAATCAAGAACAATGCGGAAAATACTAGAGCAAGAAAGAAACTCAACACAATATACTTGGTTCCAATTTTCAATGTGAAAATTGTACATCCAAGGCAGGGAACTTGTCCCTAGTTGAATCCACTATCAACCAAGAAGATTACACCCTCATGTACTCTCAAATTACAGAGCTAGATTCTCACTACAAGCTAAACACAAGCCTCTCAGCAGTACAACACGAATCTCTCAGCTCACAGAATACAGAGTCTGTGTTGCAACATGAAACAGAGAAATCACCTATGTTGCAATATGTGCGATAACAGTAAAAGCTCACAACAACACTCAGTACTCACTCTGTTTTCTACTCTTCATACTTTGTTCTTGGCCTTCGAAGCAGAGCCTATTTATATAAAATGAGTAACACGTTTTGAGCCTGAAATCAAGGAATTAATTGACACATCACCAAGAAATTAGTTAGAGTAATTAAGCTGCAGTCTTAACTAACTCATAACTAACTTTCTGTTATAACATCCAACTAACTTAAACCAAATTAGTTGTCACCAACTGTCAACAGATACCACTCACACCTCTCATCAATACCTCTTTCTAAACTCTTACGCCGGCCTATTGCCCGCCGCGAATCACGGCGAAAACATCATCATTGGTGTCGTAGATGGCGACATCTGGCCGGAGAGCGAGAGCTTCAAAGGCCACGGCAATCGAGTACTTCCATCCAAGTGGAAAGGGACATGTGAGGGAGGAGAAGGATTTAACTCCTCCATGTGCAACTCCAAGCTCATAGGAGTAAGGTACTTCAACAAAGGCCTTCAAGTTGCTTATAACATAACATAACTGTGAAAAAAGACTCAGCTCGGGACATATCAGGGCATGGCTCTCACGTGGCCTCCACCGCAGCCGGGAACTACGTAAACGACGCGTCGTTTTTCTGCTACGCCAAAGGAACAGCCCGGGGTGTGGCGCCGCGCGCTAGGCTGGCTGCCTATAAGGTCTTGTGGGAAGAGGGTAGTTTGACCTCAGACGTTCTCGCAGGCATGGACCAGGCCATAGCGGACGGCGTCGATGTGATCTCGATCTCCATGGGATACGACGGAGTCCCACGCTACGAGGACCCCGTCGCCATAGCCTCATTCGCCGCAATGGAGAGAAACGTCGTCGTTTCGAGTTCGGCGGGGAACGCGGGCGGCGAGTCCTACGCTTTGCACAACGGTATTCCTTGGGCCTTGACCTCCGCGGCCAGCACCGTTGACCGTTCGTTGGCGGGTACATTGACTTTTGGTGACAACCTAACCATCACTGGCTGGACCATGTTTCCCGCGAACGCTATAGTGGAGAACGTACTCGTCTTTTGTGCGACGACATCGGCTCCGTCGGTACTCAGCTGAGGGTCGTAACAGAGTCCCGGATGATTGGAGCCATCTTGGTTTCGACTGAACCGAAGCTCTTCGAGTTGGGAGGCGTTCCTTGTCAATGCATAGTGATCAATCCAAAACAGGCCTCAACCGTTCTGAAATACGCCGAAACTAATCAAATGCCTATGGTACGGGTGAAGTTTCAACAGACCATTATAGGTAGGGAAGCTGGCAGGGCTCGAGCTGTGGCTTTTTACAGCTCAAGAGGGCCTTCACACAACTCTCCTGGGGCTTTGAAACCGGATCTTATGGCTCCGGGGTCTCTTATTTTGGCTGGCTGGATACCAAACGACGCCGTTGGGAGCATTGGGCCAAGCGTTGTGTTGTCAAGTGAGTATAACATGATATCCGGGACGTCCATGGCTTGTCCTCATGTTTCGGGTGTGGCGGCTCTTCTGAAAGCCGCGCACCCGGAATGGAGCCCTGCTGCTATTAGATCCGCTATGATGACGACTGCCTTCACATTCGATAATACTCGAAAACCCATCGTGGAAAATGGTTTTAAGTCTAGGATTGCTTCGCCTCTCGCCATGGGGGCGGGGCAAATCGATCCTAATCGAGCGCTTGATACCGGCTTAATTTATGATGCGACTCCACAAGACTATGTCGATTATGTGTTCCATGAATTTCACTAAGAAGCAAATCATGGCCATTACTAGATCAAAAGAGTATAGTTGCTCGGGACCATTGTCTTGGGATCTTAATTATCCTTCGTTTATAACATATTACCAAGGTGAAACGTCCACAAAGATTGTGGACCGAAAATTTCAAAGGACTGTAACCAAATTGGGACAAGGCGCGTCTACGTATAATGTCACGGTGAGAGCACCAGAAGGATCTGTGGTCGTTGTCACACCGAATAGGTTGGTGTTTGGGAATAAGAATGAGAAGAAGAGCTATACTGCTACTATAACTAATTCAATACGCAAGAAGAGAAGGGACATGTATGATCAGAACAAGAGAAGGGTAGCGTTTGGTGAGCTTGTTTGGGTTGAAGAATACGGGAAACACACTGTGAGGAGTCCTCTTGTAGTGCCACCTGTTTGGCCCTTTTGAGCTTACAAATTCACCGTTTTGAGAAATGTCATTATTGTTGCATTTACATCATGACTATGTTATTTTTCTTAAGTAAGGATGATTTGGCCTTCTTTAATAAGAATCTTGATTGTCAATTTTTGACAACATTTGTGATCAAGGATAAAAGCTTGGATTTGTCTTATGTCTTATTATCAGAATGAGCTTTTGCTCGTAATTGTAATCTTTAGAACAGAGATATTCACATGATTTTCTTTTCTTTTCTTGTCTTAAAAAAAAAAAAAAGAAAGAAAAAGAAAGAAAGAAGACAGAAATAGTTAAAAGACACCTTAATTTTGTATACCCGACGAGATTATATTAAATTTCCGGAAGTTTGGAAAACTCCAATGACTCCATTGATTATCCTATTTGCTATTTTCGGCCTGATTTGGAAACCAGGGAACATGTGATTAAGTTTGGGGATATATTTGCCTTTGTGATCAATTGTGAACATAATTTAAAATAATAAGAGTATAAGAATCGAGATGTTACCGTTTATGGTTATTTGAGTTTCTCCAAATGGTCTTCCTTGCGTAGTGGTCACCTTCTATTCGGCCATTGTATTAGGCTGTGGCCTGTTATGCTGAAAATATTTGGAATTTGGACTGAGGTTTATGGTTTCTGCTAGGGTCTTTATGGTGGAGTTTCTGTAGGGACTAGGGTCGTTTTTTGTGTTGTCAAAATAATATCGCTTTGTACTGTTGTCGTTTATCCAGTTTTTTGTCGCTTTATATTTCTGTCGTTTTAGTTTATTGTCGTTTACTATATATCTTTTCATAGACTAATACTATACATTTTCTTAAGCTGTGTTGTTTATTAGATAGTTCCTCACCTGCCATTTTTTCTTTTGTTCCTTCAAACAGTCGGCTTAATTAACACCCTTTCATTGAAGTGTTTTTTGAGAGAAATTGTCGTTTATATAAACATGTCAGTCTGTTTTCGGGTAGTTTTCTTTGATACATGTTGTATTCACAAGGCATAATGGCTGTCGTCATAAATGTTCTCGTTTTCAGGCAGTCATCTTTCTAAAAGCCATTTGTCGTTTGAAGATTTTGTAGTTCCTAATTTTGGTACTGTATAAGATGCTGGCATGGCATCTACCATAATCCTCGTCCATTAACTACTTTCAAGTGACCTAAAAAAAAAAAAAAAAAAAAAAAAAAAAAAAAAAAAAACTACTTTCAAGTAATTTGTCGTTTCATTAACCTGTCGTCGTTTTTAACAAAATGGTACTGCCCCAAACTGCATGCACCCGAAGTTCTTCTTTCCCCTGGATATATCTCCGTACGATCTGATAAAAATTATAAACACAGTATTGCCAGCAACAGCAGATGAAAGAAAACAATGAAATCTTATTACTGACTTCGCAGAAAGGTATTGAATTAAACGGTTATTATACAACATGATGATTCAACCCCTGAAAGCAAAGGATAACGCAGATTTGAAAACCCTATTAAAAATTTCATTAAAATATAAAGAAAAAGGAAAATCAAGTGTGGCAGCTATAAAAATTACACTCAAGGCAACAAAATCCCTAACTCAATACAAAATGCATATCAAGTGTGGCAGCTATAAAAATAAAACAGTTAAAGAACCCTTTTACCACAATATATGAATTCAAAAACTGGAAAACCTGGAGGGGAAAAAAATTTGATCATTAGTAACCAAAAAGAGAACTCGCGAAATATTGATCAGGGAAAATTGGTCACAGCACAGGCCTAACAAATTGTCTCTGTCGATCTTTTCTCTGTTTTCTTTTACACATTTCCTTACAAATTGTGGGATGAAAAATTGAAACTGAAGGGGCTGAAGTATAATTTACACTCAATAAGCGAAAATGTGTCCCGAGCCTTATTACCTGAACTTAATTGTACAAGGCAAACGCAAAGGGCAAAAACTGGTTGAGACATCCCCAGCATCTTCCCTTGTATCTGACTAGCCTTTTCAAAACAATTAACCAATTAACTTCACACATTAACAGTTAACCAGCTTCAGTTCCAAATCTCTGCACCAAGAATTCATCTAGTTGACCCCAGTTTGGAGTACCAGATTCACTCAAGCTATCAGTAGGCAACGACCTAATGCACCCAAGAATGTGTTTAACGTCCATATACAGCCTGGATAGAGTAAAAAATAAATAAAAGTTGTGATACGACAGTAGAAAATTACAGACCTGAAAAATACAACCATGACAAGTTAGTACCTATCTTTTGCTTGTGGGGTGTTTGTCTCCATGCGCAAGAATGTTTCTGAAATTTGTGAGTGGAAAATTATAACCACTTGCCTGAAAATAACAAACCAGAAGTGATTTAAGTTACAGAAATGAGCCACTAGCATAGTCGCACATGAGAAAAGAAAATTCCAGTTGGCCTAATCGAACAAGGACCCCAAATACATTTGTCATTCAAAACCTTGATGAACTTTCAGCAATTATTCCATCATGAATAATGCTAGGATCCCAACTCTCCCAACTCTCATCCCCACATTTTAGGAGTATATAGTCTGTACAAGAGTCGGATCCACTAGCATTTAAGAAGTCACCAAATGAATACACTAAGACAAATAAGCCTCACCTAAAAATTGCTTGAACATCAACATCATGCAAAGTCCGAGATAAAACACGTTGCAAGTATCCAACTTCCTGGAAACAAATAATAAATCAGCTCCAATGAAAGGACTGAAATAAGAACAAATCAAACATCAGTTAGGCAGGAAAAATTCTTCTTGCATAAACAGCAAGAGTAATTACCTTGGTAAGGGAACGAGCAAACTGACTGGGCTGTGGATCAGCATCTTCTGGTCTATTCCAGCTCTCCACAATTTGCGGTAAGCTACGTAGATGCACCAATAACCTTTCTCTCATTATCTGAACCAATTTTGTATGTATTTCATCTCGATGAACCTTATAATCCTGTCAGAGAATATGGTTGTTACATATTTAATTTTAAAATAACTAAATGTATGAAGCACAAGAAATTGCATAGTATAGCTAAAATTGCCTTGATCAACTTCCATCTGAAAAGATTTTGTAATACCAGTGCAGATGAGAAGACAGTTAACAAGTTTATGCATATTTTTGGAAGACCATAGAACCACATCTATAATTACTCTGAAATTTTAAAGATACTTTAGAGTAGTATCACATAACAATCATATAAATTTACATGTATTCATTAGCACAAACACCTATGTGATAAACATAGGAAGCCAACCAATTTGACAAATTATATACGCTCGCCAGATATAAGTGGAAAACATTTGACTCCTTGACAAGCAGTCAACTAAGGAAAAAAAGAACAGTTTCTCGGATAAGAAACAAGAAGTTTATTAGAATAGAGGAAAGAAAGAGAAACGAGAGAGAGAAAATTCTTTTCACAATAGGGAAACTTAATAAGAGTTCTAATTCTTGCTACTGACTTATTTTTTGCTTTTTTTTTTCCATTTCAAAAATCTAACAAAAGCTCTCCAGTATTGTGCTAAGTGGTAACTTGAATAAAAATTAAAATGTTAATCTAGCTATTAAGTTCTAAAAATCTATAGGGTAGCATTCGAAATAGTAGAAAAGTGAACCAGTTTTGGAGTAACATACCTGAGCAACACGATCAATCTCTAATAGCAGCAATGCCTTTCGAGTATCAGGTACTTTCGTAAAAAGAATTTGTCTGATTTCTTCACACAAACCAAACAAATAAGTCATATTACTCAAGAACTTCTATCCTAAAAATAGAATTGCAGTTGCACAATAATTATCATGCAACAAATAGAGAGATGTTTATCCCTTTAATCAACAGAAAGTAACAGATAACAGATTCCAACAAAAATTAAAATAATGCCAAGTTCATGCAAAAGGGGAAAAAATGCATAGATATACTTGAAACAGAACAAAATACCAGAGACATTAACAATGCTAACAAAATATGAGAGTGATGCAAAAAAATTTTAGGATGTAAACAAACATTTTGAAACTATTTAAAAAAACCTACCAGGTATAATGGCATATATGAAACTGATAACTTGACTTGCAAGGGCTAAATGTTTAGAAGTGATAGACTTCAAACCAGACACCTGTAAGACCACATGAAATCACGTAAAAGCTAGAACCATGATAAATGTGTGTTGAAAAAACACAGGGCGATGAAAAGAAAAAATAAATAAATGTCAAATGCTTTGTTGCTATGTCCAAAAAAACAAAATAAGGAAAGGGGAAAAAAGTGTAAAAACCAGTGAAAAGGGGCAAGACTTTAATTTCTGGGCTTAAAAGGAGAAATAATTGCAATAAAATCAGCAAAACAATAAACTAACCAATATATATAGACACGCACCAGTTCAAATTTATAACATATGGGACAAACTCAAGACCCTTTTAAGCTTCTGTAATTTAATTTCTAACAGGTGAAATCATAGATGATACACACTGATATGGCCACAAAAGATTGGTACCTGCATAGCACCAGCACCAAGAACAAGTTGACATGTTCTTGTATTGAAGAATTTTAATATTTCTACAACACGATGAACAACTTCTGAAGACAGCGTCGGCAAAGAATTATTCATGTCAACATACTCCGACAACATCTTCAACAATATTAAGCCACTGGGGAAAGTCCAAAAAGAAAGAAAACAGCAGTCAATCAAAGGTAAATTCAGAAACTAATAATTAGTAAAATGCGAGCCACCCAGCAACACTCACAGAGATGCCAATTCCAACACAATATCCATCAACAACAAAACCAAATATAAGGTACCAGAAAATATAAAGCATATAAAACAGAGGAGGAGGTCATATCGATACATATAACAAATGGATGATATTATTAATTGGACAACTTCCTAGCACTGAAACATATTATGGGGGGGGGGGGGGCCAGCAGAACACTGGAAACAAATTACAAGAGAATGGATAAAACCAAGTAAATAAGATAACTAACCAGTTTACCATGTGATATCCAACATCTTTGTACAAAAGGGTTTGAGACGTAGATTTTCCACGCTCCTTATTGTTGCTATGATTATGTTCAGCCAAAGAATTTACAACATTAACTTTGTTCTTTTCAACTGCCTCAGACACCGGTGCAGAGTTCTCTGTGTATATTTCATTAGAATTAGCATGCTTGATTTGGCTTTGAGCAATTGATGATTCAGTAACAAGTAAACTATTATTGCTTGTTTCTTTATTACCTTGAGCATCATCCAAATTCTCAGATAACAATGCTTCAGAAAAAAATAGGGAAGAGAGAATGGCCTGAAATTCATCAGGAACGTCTACTTCCACCCACGTTTCTTGGTCAAGCACTGCCTTGATTTTTGTCATCTACAATAACCACACAAAGAATTAGGAACAGTAACACGCTTGGCCAAGTAAAACCTTGAGGAGAAAAGCACATTAAAATACTAACTCGAGATTCATGCTGGAAATCAACAAAGGCTTTGGCCTGTGACTGCAGTGTTCCACGGATGCTATATCCCAATCTTCCACCTATCTGTTCAATATTAGAGTATAATAGCATCATAAACACAACCAGGTGTAATCTACGTTATACTTCTCAAAAACTTTTAAAACCATTACCTTCTCTGTGGCGATTATGAAGTCTTGGGTGATGTTGTAGATGCTCAAAAATTCCTGCAGTCTCAACTTAGGATGTAGAAGTGCACGGACCCCAAGTAACTTTGCCCATCTTCCATGAGCAGCATCACATGCTGCAAAAACAGCTTCTGTGTTTTCTCGCAGGACATCAGCTCTGTTTAGGATCACACTTAGTTAGAATGCTCTACCATTTCACACTGCTTCTAGTTCAGAGCTCAAACAAGACAATCCTTGGTAAATGTGGTCTATAATTAGATAATATTTTCAAGTGACAAGTAATAAACATAAATACTGCCTTAACGAGCAAACATAAACCATTGAAAACAACGGAAAGACCAGCACTGCCCATCCCACTTAAACATGTGTAGCAACAGGACCATGACATGCCAAGATGAGGAACAGCTGTGCCACATGACAGACAATTGCAGAATCACATTTTATCTGAAAACAGGCCTAAGTTAAAGAATAATTGATGTGGTAAAAACTAACCAACATCCAACAACATTGAACACCTCAAAGCCCATTTTGATCACAAGCACAACAAAACTGTCTTCCTAAAATGAGAATGGCAGTCATCTTTCTAAATAAAGGAAAGAGTACATCTAAATGAAATAAGTGATGACTATATATAAACTGTAATCTGGGAGCCAACTTTTGAATAACATTGTATCGTAAAGTCGTGTACAGTTGACTGAGCTCCTGTAATTAAACGTTGCTGCACCTTGACTAATCATAAAGATTGCTTATGAATAAAATGCAGTTTAACGCACCAATAGTGTGTTACAAAAGGCATTTAAGGAAAACAATTTTCTTTAGGAACTTTGTGACAATCTTTTGAGCAAAAATCAAATGAGAAAAGGTAGACTACTAAAATCAAGCAATGTAAAAGACTTAATGACAGTACCATTATAGGAATTACGCAAACAGGAGGAGCGAAAAGTGTACCTAAAATTTTTGGACATATTTGAAGGGCTTGCTGCATCATTTACTTTTCCATGAAGCAAAGGAACCTTGGCAATGCTTTTCTGTGATGAATAGGGCAGACCACCTTGGACATCAGTGTCGTGTGCAGTTTCTGCCGCTGCAGCACCCACAGCAATTGCAGCAGCAACTGAATCTGCAGCATAGTGACCATCCAGGTTGCACATAATCCACTCAATGGCTTTCTTCACTTCAGCAGCCCGCACTAAGTGTGCCTGCATTCACTAAAAGAAATCATATGACATCACACTCAAATAGTTGTTAGTAAGGAAATTTTAAGGCATTCATACAAATGCTCATAATTAAACAGCTACTGTGATCATGCAAGAAACTCAGCAAATCCCACCACCTAATAAACCAAATTTACAGCATCCTTGAGATTAGCACAAATAAAATATACTGCTAAAATCAAACATCCAACTTAGAATTGGAGTAAACTCTGCGACACCATCCAGTGGCATGGTTGATGAGGCCCGGGATTATATCCACCATAAGTTCAAAATCCAATCTTCATGCTAATTTCTAAATTATAACTCCATACAATAGACAAAAGGATAAGCTAGATATTCAATTGATGTCATTTCAAAAATAACCCCAGTCTAGAAACCCCTAACAGTTAATGTAGACTAACAGGACTCATCCAAGGAGAAAAAAATAATAATGTACCAAATTCATGGATGGTTGATCCATATACATTGCTTTTTAAACATAACACAAGACTATGAAACGATTCGGTCAGACGTCCGTCATTAAAGCAACCAAGTCTTTGTTCGGGTATGAATATTTAGCAGTAGATTCAAACAATCAGAATCCAATATAAAAATGAGAAGGTGCACGAAATCACCCAAACATTTAGTATCCAATGCTTAAGTAGTACACAGGGAAGGTCAAGTATGCATTACCCGCACAATCGTAAAAATAACACCTAAAAGTTGAACAAAGCTTTCAGATGACAGGCTCCTCAACTTGCTTGCAAGAGATGCACTAGCACCTGTCACCAAATAGGTTAAAAGATTAATTAAACAAAAAAGAAAACAATAGAAAACTGAAACTATTATAAACACCTAAGCAATTAACGAAACCAGCACCTATTAGGGATACATAATGGATTGCTAACATTGTAAATTTCTCACCATCTGAATCTACTGTTCGCTCTCCAGGTGTAAGCTCTGACTCCAGAGGTCGGGAGAAAAGAACAGGTAGCAACTCTGCAACTGCATTCTTAATTGCAGTTTTCATATCAGCAGTAAGTGTGTCACGGTATAACCTCAACACAGCAGGGAGCTTAGCCTGAAAGTAAACAAAGAACCATGAAACATCTGCCTATACGTTACAACAAATTTTGTATTTTATTCTACTTAACAGCTTGGAAGTACAAAATCCCAGCTAAAAGGAAAAGCTAATCCACAATTTAACGCAAGAAAAGGATTCAATAAACAAATTTTTGAACAAGTAAAGACAGCCAATATTAGCGGGTGTTCACCAACACTATTTATCCGTGTGTTGTGGAACCGCAGAGGCGCAGATAATTCCACCATTACACTAAAGATTTTTCGTATCAAACTCTAAAGTCCTCTTCGTTCCCTCTCTTTATCGTACTACAACAAGATAAGTTTCCACTCAAATATAGTTCACGCAAAAACAAGCTTACTCACAGTTCTGAGCAGTCCAACGATGACAGGGAGAAGACGGTCGCGAAAGTTAGAGGCTTCTTCCTCATCCAACTTCACCTGCCAACATTTTAGTCAGCAATCAGTTATGTTACAGATTCAACTAGGACCCATAGGGACTCCCAAATCAAAGAATAAACAGAGAAGGTCTCGTCATATAACAGATTCAACTGGAAGGTTTTTAGTTGAAGCTATAGAATATAATCTCAATAAGGATAAATCAAGCTCATTTTTCAATGATCTGAAGAGTACAAATATGATGAATTATCACCTAATCAAAGGTTGATTCTGCAATTTTTATTTTTTTTTAATTCTTTCCAAAAGACTACTTTTTTAATTAAATTCTTTAATTTCAGAGTTAAAAAAGATAATTCCACAAGAATCTACAGCAAGTAATTTATACGTAAAGCATTATTCAGTTAAAATGATCCTATTCAAAAGACATAAATTCACATTAATGGTATCGATATATTTCCTATAGTTTCCAGGGGCAAAAACAAAAGATCATGGTTCATATGATAGAAGCAACACAATCCTTTTCATGGAAAATTTAATTCACGATAAAGAGAAAACCTATAAGATTCACGATATCAACCATAACAAAGCCAACAAAGAAAGAAAGAGCACAATACAGAAAGCTTACTTCAGCATCTTTTCCATTTGCAGAAATTGATGCTCTTGCTTTAGCCTCAGATAAAATGCCAAAATCTTTTTCTCCAGCATCGTGTATTGAAGCACGCATAAATTCTGCTGAAAGAATGCTACATGAACAAATTTAATAAGTCACCATATAGTTTTCTGTTAACTCATTATGTAAAACAACAAAAAAGTTCCTGTTTTAAGATTCCAACCTTTGTCCTGAAATAAAGGAAAATATTCTAATTGCTATCTTCCAAAAGTAGAAGAATTCAAATTTTCCCACACGAAAAGGGGAAAATAGGGAGGAAAACCTCCAAATTATATGAATGTTAGCAAGTAGTACCATAGTAAACCATTACAGCAAAACTATACCTGTTTATGGATTCTATTGATGCTCCTACATGATCCCGGAGGTGACGAAAACAATGAAGACCAGTGAGCTCATCCCCTTCCTGTTAATGGAAAGGAATATGTGTGAAATAACAAAGACATACCACAAATCTGAATTTAGCCAAAAAGGCAAGCAAATTTATAAAAGCAGTTCGATAAGTATAATGAATGGTAGATGATTTCAACCATACACACATCACATTTTTCATTAATAAAAACACCATTTCACATTTGATGGAACAATCATAACCTACTCATACTTAAGACAAGGTTACAAAACAAGTAACTTTTGCTTCTTGCAATGTTGGTAAGGACCACAATCACCAACTCAAATTGAGAATTGAATTTATATGTAGCCACTTTTATGAATCACTAACACTCAAAATACTTTTCAAAAAAGTCATCCATGCTAAAAGATGTTGATAGGATATATATATATATATATAATATATATTAAGTTGGAGAAATGCAACAAAAATTACCAGTAAATGCTGCAAATCATCAGTAACATCCAGAGCTCCTGCACAATCCGCAGATGCAACAAGCTGTAGGACAGAAGAGCATAACTTATATCAACAGAATTTCAACCATAAACATTATCCCAGAATTTGAACCCAATATTCGCATGAATAATTTAGAACATTTAAAAACTAGGTAAGGAAGAACTATGGTCCAATACGCTGTGTACAGTTGCACAGAACAGATCAGTATACATAAAGACATTCCTGGATAGGTTCACAAATACTCAGCCTTGCATAGTCAGTGTAAAACTAAAATACGCCACCAGTGCCAACAGATGGGATTCGGGAGTCGGGTCTAGATTCACATACAGATGTCCCTGGAAGTTTATCTCAAGCTGCCTGGATGAGTTTCATAAATTTGTCCACTACAAGGTAGGCAATGGTCTTAGAATCCGCTTCTGGGAAGACGCTTGGGTAGGGGAGTTCTCTTTGGCGGACAGATTTCCTTCTTTGTACAGACTGACAGGCTCGCCTAATGCAAGCATCTTCTCCTTAAGAGTATCGGAAAACTTCATAAGGCAGGGAGGGTATTCTTGGAACTTAAGGTTTCGTCGAAACCTTAATTATAGAGAATTGGAGCAGGTTTCAGGTCTTATTTTGGAGCTGGCGCGTGCCAGTAGCCGCGAAGATGAAGCTGACGAGAGGGTTTGGAAGCTAGAAACATCGGGTTTGTTTTCATGCAAATCCCTCTTCTTAAAACTAAGTACCAGTAGTGAAGATCCACCCTTCCCCTCTTACTCCTTTATCTGGAAATCAACCTGCCCTATGAAAGTTAAAGTTCTCGGTTGGCTGCTAACTTTGGGCAAACTAAGTACGCATGAGGTCCTTCAACACCGCAGTCCCCTTTGACGCTTGTAGCCTGGCTGGTGCATTATGTGTAGTAGAAGTCAAGAGACGTGCAATCATTTATTCCTCCATTGTCCTCTTGCTATGTCGATGTGGGAGAGAATGCTTGGAGAATTTGGCATGGTCTGGGCTTGGCCGGGCCACTGTCAACACTTATTCCAGCAACTGTCAGGCCTGGGAAGAGGGGGCACTAGAAAAAAGAAGTTGTGGAATGTTTCTGCCCTGGCTATTAGCTGGGCAATCTAGCTGGAAAGGAACAACAGGATTTTTGATGACGTCAGAAAGGATGAGATCGGCTTATAGGATAGGGTGAAATACTGGGTTGCACTGTGGGTTTACGACACCAAAGATTTTGAGGACATCCCCTTTTCTGTGTTAGTAAGGGATTGGTGCGTTTGGCTGTAATTTTTAGATGATAACCCATCATCCTTTTGTACCTTTCCTTTTTTCTTATCAAAAAAAAAAAAAAAATTTCTAGCAACTAAAGTAACATCCAACAGAACATCACTCCACTGATCAGCAGTTCTATTGACTATATTTGGCAGTATTTTTTCTTTATACTTGTCCTCCTGCTGACCCTCTACAATCTTTGAGAGGCAGGAAACTCTACTGCTAGGTAGGTACCCACGAGGAACCGAACCCCAGACCACATGGGAGCAAACCAGGACATTTGCCAGTATTATAACTAAAATATAAGAGCTTCAACTACAAATCAAAGTACCAACGGAGTCTCTAAGCAAAACCACCACTTTTAAAATCTCGTCATGTAAAGAAAATTTGAAGTCGTAAAGTAAAAATGTCTAGGATTTTGCTCTTGTTATAGGTTTTAGGAATTGGCTGGGGTATTAATTGACACTTTTTCGTTAGCCATTCCCAAATTCGTATAATAAGCCTACAAGTTTCATACAGAAGCAAGAACAAGAATAATACCAATAAGAATCATAACAAGGTACCAGTTTAAGAGCGGAAAGAGCTTGGTTGACGTATAAAATAAGCCTCAGTTTCTGCTGAAGAGCCAAGAGATTGCTCCTTGTGCCATTGAGCTCGTGAATTTGCGAGGCGGATTCGACCAAATCCACATCCAAGAGCCTGATGGTCTCCTTCAACTCCCGTATCCGACTACAACCTTCCACGATCTTCACATTCAAGTCCTGCAACTGCCCTTGCGCCTCGAAAAACGAATTGGACCGCAGCGAGATCTCCTTCACCAAATGCAGCTCCACCACGTCCAGGTAATGCGAGAGCTTCTCTTGCAGCACCAGGTTCTCCGTCACGTTCGAGAACGGGCAGGCCGACCGGAACGTGGCGCCTTCCTCGAGCGCAAAATCCTCCTTGAAATACAATGCCGGGACCTCCCTCAGGCACGCGACGAGCGCCTCGCCCTGGCCACCGATGCCATCCAAATCCAAGCTCTCCTTGCTCGAATGGTTCCGCACGTCCTCGAATCGGTGGTACGGCTCGGCGATCGACGCGATGTAGGGCTGGAAATCGGATCGGGCCACATCGGAGGCGGCTTTGGAGGAGAGAGGAGTGAACTCGGGTGGCGCGACGGAGGTGGATGAGGAGGACCACCAGCCGATCCACGAGGCCGACTCGGAAGCATTGGGGTTGTTGAGGATGGAGGAGAGGCTCTGGCTGGTGCCACTACTGGTGGTGGCGGCATTGGCATCGGAGTTGGATCTGCTAGGCGATTTGGTTGGGGACCTTCCTGATAGGGAAGGCTGCGACTCCATACTCACCACCATCTTCCATGAATCAACATCGAGTGATATAGATATTAGATAGAGAGAAAAAAAGCGCGATTTACTGAGTCGACTCGGATGGGCAAGGTTCCGAGTTCTCAGTGAGTTAGATAAACCCTGTAAAGATATATAGATATATAGAAATATGTAACATATGTGTGTTGTGTATATATATAGATATAGGGATTGATTGGATTGAAGAAAGGGGAAATGTGAAGATGGATCTGTATGCAAAGGAAGAGAATTGGGGGAATTGAGGGTATTATGGTAAATAAAAGGGAGTTGGATCTGAACTGAGATAGCTTCTTTCAGTCAGGGTGGTGGAGAAGAAAGGTCATAATGCCGGTGGGTGATGACCGAAATAGTACATCAAGAAACCGGGCTGACCCGAATCGTTCTAATATTATTATTTAATTGGCTTGTTTATTACCAACTTTTTTTTTTTTTTTTGAGGTATTGATTATTACATACTTAATTTCATTTTCGTGGGTATTATTTTGGAAAAGGCGCCAATTATTAACTGTATTTCTACGATATCATACTTTGTATTACTGTGATAGAATAAAAAATAAAAATAATCAGAATTTTTTTTTTAGAAATAACGAATCTATTATTATAAGAAAATCACATCATTTACAATAACATATTTTATTAAAAAATGAGATTCTCCGAACTAAATTAGATCATTGTTTAATCCTAAAGCGAACTTAGCTAAGCCATGTTAAATTTATTACACATCTGGAGAGTAGGACAACACACTAAATGTATCCAATAAGAGATCATCAAACTCCGAATGGCAAACAATATCATCATTAAGAGTTTTGACTACTGTCAATGCATCCAACTCTAAAATTTGGATATTTATACCAACATACGTGCCCTAAGAAAGAGCAAGCCCCACCACTTTGGCTTCTATCATTTTTGGAATAAGAGCACCAGCTATCTTCTTTGACAGAACTGTTATGACTTCTCCTTTCGAATCTCGTATGATAGCACCAAAATCCACAATTCGCATGTCCTTATTGATTGTCGCGTCAATATTTAGTTTGAAACCGCCGTCTGAAAGGGGGAGACCAACTGCCCCCCTTCTTCCTACTTCTAAATAAGAAATGCCACTATTGGAACCAATCTTTACTTCTTTTATTTCAGTAATATAATTTGTTGTCCAACTAACAACTTTCTCTAGTAGTTTAATTTTGGAGCCATAGACCTTCTTATTTCTTTTGTTCCAAATACTCCACGACAAGTATAGAAACAACTAAAGTTCATATTTAGTCAATGTGTGATTATAAACGTGAATGATATCCGCCATTGACAAAAGAAAAAGAAATTTGAAATTCAAATGAAAACAAGAGTGTTGCCAAATTACTTTAGCATGTTTACAACTTATTAGGGTATGTGTGAGAGATTCCCATATAGAATTGCACCCTGGACAACTAGGAGATTGGAGTATTTTCTTTTGAAATAGACCTAAAGCTGTTGGTAGAACTTCCAAAAAATTTCCACCAGGCATGCACTACAGCTGTGTCCGAACTACCTGCCCGTTCCGTCATGAAAACTGCTAACCAATACCCAAACCGAACTGAATATGATCCCCATATATTATAATGCCAAATCAAGCGATCCATGATTAGAGAATAGCTCAAAGGTATAGTAAGTACCTAAATAAACAATAAAGAGAAAAAAAATTATCACTGGATTTGATATGGAACAACTAATAGTTTTGAATACCGTACTAGAAAACTTTTAAAACTCATATTTTCAATTATATACAAATTCATAAAACTTATATCAGAGACTAAAATTTGGGGGGTAGGGGAGGCGATCATATTTTTTAATTACGTGAAGCACTATACTTCTAAATATTTTGTCCTTTTTAACCTTATATTTAATGTCAAAAATTTTAGATTGGTGAAAACTCAATACCCATGTATTCTACATCTGAATATTCCAAGAAATATAAAGAAATTAGAGGTAATACAACACTTTTTTAATATGTGGTGCCTAGTACATATCATAGGCATTTGAAAATTATATATTTCTATATAACCAAAATTTAGCATTAATTACTTTCCAAAAAAAAAAGTTAAGTATTAGATCTTGTTTTAGTCAATGACGAAAATGTAGATATCGACGAATATTCCAAAAAAAAATAATAGACACTTTAAAAATAACTGTAATTTTTGCACTGAAACTTTATAAAATGCTAAACAACTAATATTACTTTATTTGAACTAGACTAATAAGAAAAATAATACAAATTTACTTGAATATAATAATTATTTTTCCTTATATGTTATATATTATACAATAACTTCATAACTATTATGCTAGAAAATCAACGTTATTATACATTAATTGTAATTTTTACAATATTCTAAATATTCTCTATTAAGAATATATTATAATATAGACTACTATATACTAATTAAATGCCAATGATATTAAACTTCAAAGTATTTTCAATATGAGAATGAGTTAAGAATTTTTAAGAGGTTGAAAACACTCCGTAGGTTTTGAACTTCTGATCTTGAT
>JXTC01000003.1:1342663-1415883 GCA_002914845.1 Trema orientale
ACCTTTTTTTTTCTTACCTGAAACATCACGCACGTAATTATTAACTTAATATCGTACCATGGTCAAGGAAGATGGATTTGGAATTGAAATGATCAGTAAACAAAAGGGAAAAAAAATATATATGTATATATGTATTTATACACAAAAAATTGACTGCAAGGTTGAAATTTTCAACTCCCTTTTCTACAAACTATATTATATACTATGGGAATGCATGGAAATTTCGTGCCAGTTAGCTGTGTCTTGAAGTGCCCGTATGATCATATACATTCTTTCTGCCACAAAAAGGAAAAACAAGCTATTTTCCATGTTCACATGCCCTGCTGATTGCTGGTTATTGTATTTTACTTAAGTGAAACAACTATGTTAGTATTTGGGTAATAAAATGGCTTCATATCATGCTCACCTAGTTGTTCGATTTCTCTTTCTCACCTTAATAAACACTTTTCTCTTCCATGTATTCGTTGTTGGAATATTCTGTATGGACTAGCATAATCATTGGCAACTCACTATAATATCACAATTAAAATATATTATAGATAATTGTATGATTACATATTAATTATGTATAGTTGTTAACTCCATAAAATTGGAGTTATCTAATACTAATTTGCCTTAAATTATACTATGTTCTTGTTTATATTAAGTTGTTTCAGTTATTTTTCTTATTATTTTGATGTTTTACTTGTTTATATATATAGGAGAATGAAACATGAGTATTTAATGTGAATTAAGGTAAATTTGTGCCTCACAAATATGTTTTTCAAATTATTGGAATCAAAATTGAATCTGTTACAATCGTAACGCAAAAAAATAAGGAAATTCAGAGCTAAAACAAATAATGACGCATCTGGGAAGCCGCGGCACCAAACTAGTAGAAAAGTGGCGCCCCAGCGCTAACTTTCAGGAAATTTTGGCGCCGCAGTACCAAAAATAGCATCACAGCGCTACCGTCTGCGTCCTAGGTCAATAATAGGCGGCTAAGATCAACTTTTTGACGATCCAAGGGTTCAGATTCTGCCTACCTTAAGTTTGCAAGAGCTACCTCTTTAAAACCTTATCTTTGGAGTTGTAAGAGGCATGTTGGAATAGAGAGAAAGAGAGAATGACAGTCATAGAAAAAGAGGAAGAAGAGGAAGAAGAAGATGAATACATGCTCACCTACTCTATTTCTTGATTTTTTCATCAACATCAACATCACAGTTTGTTCTTAGGTTTTTCTCTTCATTTTCTTGTGAGTATTTCATTGTATTTTTCATATTCAGAGTAATATTGTTGAGAGCAAATATTTGAGAGAGGATTCAAGAAAGCAAAAACCAAGTTTGGAGGAGGAGATTAACAACCTCCATAAACATCTTCAAGCTCTTCAAAGAGGGAGAATTATAAAACTCTTTTCTCTTTGATATTTTGTATTTTTTGAACTCATTGTATTAAATTTTTTATTATTCTCAATTTATACCATGAACTAAATTCCTTTTTGTCTAGTTTTACTATCTGAACCAACTTTGAATCTTTTGTTTGTTTATTTCTCTCCTCTTTCATTAATCAAATTCATTATTGAGTTATTTGTTTTACCTTATACTTATTGCTTCTATTTAATTTGATCACTAAATAGATTGTTGAGTGAAACCTTTATGAACTTGAGAAGAAGAATTTAAGTTTGGACATAGGTAGAATAACATAAGATCACCTAATGTGGGGTGAGTTTGCATAGGATAGGAATATACCTATGTGACTTGTACAACCTTTGTGTGAGAATAACTAAACTTAATGAATATAGTCAATTTATGTTTGGAGTAACATATTAGATTGTCTAAGTGTTATCACTTATGTCTTTAAAAAAGAGTTTGTGAATACATTTGAATTCTCAGTTGACAACTCTAGTGGATTAATTAATGTAATAGAGAAATTGAGAGATTGTGTATTTAAAAGATAGTAGGAGAATTAGTAAACCTAGAAATTTTTCTTATCTCTTGCTTTCATTTATTTTGCATGCTAGTTTGGTTGCTTTATTTTATTTTCTCAAAATCTATATTTCGGTTGTTTAGATAAAGTTAGAATTAAGATAATTTTAATACTTAACTTAGACTTAGTAATCAATCCTCGTGGGTTCGATACTCTAACTTCTAAATCTATATTACTTGTAATTATGTGTACTTGCACGGGAGTGTGTAAGTATAATTTATAGTTACACATTTCAACCAACAATGGTATTACTAATTGGACCATAATGAGATAAATTTTTGCTAATTAACTAGCCTAAGGCACATGGATTCCCTCCTTTTGCACACTTTGGTCAGCTCATTGGGCCAAAGTTCATCTCCAAAAGACACATATAAGGCCATTTATGACATAAAAGGGGCATGACTTGAAACTAGTTCCAAAAGACACATATAATAGAACCCATTTGTGACATGAAAGGGGCATGACTTGAAACTAGTTGTTTTGGTGTTTGTGTGCTGGTAGAGAGTGTGGAAGGCAAAGAGAGGAGAATGCCATTAGCCCTCTTACACCTATGTTCTTCTTGATCTTGTAGGATTGAAGGAGCAAAGATGACTAAAGTAAGTTTAATGGAAAGCTCGTGAGAAAATTCTTCAACTCTATTATATTGATATATCTCAAATCAAATGAAAATATTATTTATGTTTGTTTGATGATTGGATGAGTTATATGGTGTTATCAATTTATGTGTATGATTATATTATATTTAACACTTGGTATCAGAGCCACTTTCATTTGATGTGAGGTTATCAAATTTTAACATAATTATTTTCGGATTTTTGGTTTATTTTCATGGGTTTCTATGCTTATTTTGTAAAGTCTGATTTTGGCTAATGATATGTTGAGCTTAGAATCCTTGAATATGATTTATAAGTGGGATAACTGCAAAAAAATACCCTCATGTTTGGGTGTTCTGCAATTTAAACCCTGAAGTTTGAACTCTGCAAAATAATACCTTGAGATTAAGAATTTATGAAAATTAATACCATGTACAGATTTTTTAACCAATTTTAGGAACGAAAAAATAATAATATCCTCCATTAAGACTAGATTAATCCATATTATTCATCTTAATTTTGAGGATATTATTGTATTTTATCAGTTAAAAATCAACACAGGGTATTAATTTTCAGAAATTCATAATCTTAGGGTATTATTTTGCGGAATCCAAACTTCAGGATTTAAATTGCAGAATATCAAAACATGAGGGTATTTTTTTGCAATTATCCCTTTATAAGTAATAATTTAGTTGAGTTTTATACACTTGTTTGGCCATTTTTTGAACTATTCTTTTTAAAGATTGAACGGCTAAAAATAGGTTTGATTTTTTGAAAATTTAGAGTTATTTTATGCCAAATAAATATCATAAATTGAAAGAAAATGAAATTTAGAATAAAATCCCTTTAAAAAAATCGAAAAAAAGAGCATTGAAAGACGAGATTCTGACAGGCCGGATATACTCAAGTCTCTGGGATTGACTATGATGAGACATTTAGCCCCGTTGTTAAGCCTACAATAATTCGTCTTGTCATCTCCATCTCTCTCACACTTGGCTGGACCATAAAACAATTGGATGTGAAAAATGCATTTTTGCATGGAAATTTAAAGAAGACTGTGTATATGGAGCAACCACCTGATTTTGCTGATCAAGCTTGTCCCAATCATGTTTGTCTATTGAGGAAATCTCTTTATGGACTTAAACAAGCTCCACGAGCATGGTTCGATAGACTTTCCCAGTTTCTCCTACACCTCGGCTTTTCTTGTAGCAGGGCCGACTCTTCATTATTTGTCTATCATTCCAATGGTATTACCACTCTTCTTCTCATCTATGTCGATGATGTCCTAATATCTGGGAACAATGACACTTTTATCTCCACACTTATAAAGCAATTGAGTCTTGAATTTGCTATTAAACATCTTGGTCCTTTGCATTATTTTCTTGGAGTAGAGATTAAACCTTTTTCAGGGGGTGCATTTCTCTCCCAAATGAAATACACTCAAGACCTCCTCAAACAAACTGGAATGTTTGAAAGCTCCCCCAATGCGACACCGATGAGTATCAAGGAAAAATCAATGCCATCTGATAGTGAGCCTGTTGATACATTCACATATTGTAGTATTGTTGAGGCACTCCAATATCTCACTTTTACTCGACCTGACATTATTCATGCTATGAACAAGGTCTGCCAACATTTAAACAACCCCGCTTTGGCTCATTTGAAGGCTATTAAACATATCCTACGGTATCTCAACGGGACTCAACATTTTGGTATACGTTTTATCTCTAGAAGTCCATTTTCTCTCTATGGGTTTTGCGACGCAGATTGGGCAGGTTGTCCTACTACTCGTAGAAATACCACAGGTTTCTGTATATTTCTTGGTGCAAACTGCATCTCTTGGAGTTCAAAAAAGCAGCCCACCATTGCTCGTTCTAGCGCCGAAGCTGAGTATCACTCTATGGCATCCACAACTGCTGAAATCACATGGTTAACTTTCTTGCTCCAAGATATTGGAATCTCATTATTTAAATTTCCACAACTATTTTGCGATAATATCAGTGCTATACATATGTCCATTAATCCTATGTTCCATGCTCGTTCTAAACATATTGAGCTTGATTATCACTTTGTTCGTGAGAAGGTAGCCATGGGAACACTTGTCACTCGTTATATTCCATCCTATGCTCAGCCTGCTGATGTTTTCACCAAGTCTTTACTCAAAGACTCGTTCACCAAGTTTCGTGGCAAGTTGGGTGTTCATTGCCATTCCCCCTCCAACTTGAGGGGGCATGATAAGGAAAATATTTTAAATGAAGCAAAATCTAGAAAGCAAATCAGGCATGAAACAAATTAAGGAAATCAAAATCAAATCTGTTGCCCAAGTCAAATATGTGTGATAGCTGGCCATTATCTTTTCTATCATTATCTTTTCTCATTTATGGCTTTTATGTATTTTATTTCTTTCCATCTATTCAATTGGCAAACAGTGTATATATTATGTTCTTTTTAGATTAATAAAAAAATAGAAAGCTTCTCCAACCATTCGTATAAAATTTTTCAATCTTAGAACTGGATCAAGAGCCTCAGTTCTTCATGGATCAAGAATCATTTTCTATAAGAACCAGTGATACCACACAAGAGTGTATAGATTCTGAGAATTTAGATAATAGCACATACATAATGCAATCAGAGGAATTTTAGCATACAGTTCTTCCCTTTGAATTTACTATCTTTTGTTAGAACATGTTCAGAAAAAAATCAAAAGAACTGCAGAAGATTTTTGGTAGATTTTTTTACAAATTCTGTTAGTTAATGCAATTAAAGAGTAAAAGAAAATAAAAATCTGACTTATTGTGTCTCCAGATTAAGTGAATAGCAATGAAACTATTGTGTCCATTATAAGATTGTTTAGCTTTTCATTTAGCCTGCAACTGAATATTATGCAGTTCATAAAGTTTGTTGAGGAAGAGAATTAAAACAACGGCAATAGTAAGAGAACAGAAGTATTAAGAATATGGGTATAAACCAGTTACGCGTCCAATAGGAATCTTTATAGTGCAAAACTTCCTCAGTTGGAACTTAATTTACTGTAAATAGTTCTTGAAGATAGGGGAAGTGTTGAGGGTAAAATTCGTATGACTCATTTTATGGCCTATATGGGGCCTACAAAAGGTATTTAAATTTTTATGGGGTCTCCTATTTCAAAGAGGTAATTATTATTTATGATTATCAGGTAATTATATTTCAAATCAGGTATTATCTAGTAAGTATCCTAATATCACTAGGTTACCTAAAAATAATTATTATTAATTATCTAATTCATAGAGTTTCCTATTTATAAAATACCTCTTATTTTCCTATAAATAAGTAGTCTTCTTCTTCATTCTACATGGTTTTTTCTATGATATGATATCCATATTTCATTGGATCTCTATAGCCGTCCTCTTTATTCTCTTATGCAGTTTAATTGATTTTTTGCTCTTTTGCAGGGAAATCAGAACTACATTAGGGATCAAGTTTGATCCCTGCAAAGGGTATGTAGGCAGCTCTCATGAGCACAACCCAAAAAACTAACCCATTTTTTCTGGATACAGGATTACGAGTGGTCATGGCCCTCCAATAAATTCAATTGTAGAATTTGGCATCTACAATTTGGCGCCTACCATGGGGCCTTGATCACTTGATTATATCAGTTTTCTATTATCATCTTCTTCTCACTCGGCCCTACGAGAAATCCCATATTCAACCAAGGTGTTAAAGGAGGTACCTGCTACCTATGATATTATATTCTAATTAACATGCGTGGCTAAGCATATATGTATGTGTTGGTGATGACTCTCTTAATTGTTTCATAGTTTGCATAAATCATAGAGTAATATTAGCCTAGGTCTCTTTATTTTCCTATTCAATCCATATATTCCATCATTATTATTTAATTTTTATTTTTTATGAACGTCTGGGTAATTGTTTATTTGGATAAATCACTATATTGACTAAAAGTCTATTTTCGTCATTTTTGTTTTTCATTATTTGATGATGTCAATTACATATGTGTTTAACTTTGTTAAATTTTGTTGGTTTATTTTGGACTACTAGTTACTCTTTCTGTTTTCATTATGTATTTTGCGTTATTAGATAGTGTCGTGATTAGCTTAAATATGTGCGTACATGTCTAATATTTGCATCAATACTATTTTCATGTTTATTTTGGTTTTGGAATTTATATCCCTTGGTTCTGGTAGAATTATTCCAAAATAGGATTCTTAATGTATTTACATACATAAAAAAAATTTTAGTTCGCTTATCTCTCAACGATTCAAAAAAGGATTTAATAAAAAAAAGGTTTAATCATGTATATATGTATGTCTTTTATCATTTTCGTATCCTACAAATAATTTTCCGTTATTATTTTTTATGAAACTTCTCTTCTTAATAAAAAGATGTCATTACATAAAATTTTGAAATTAGAAATTATGGTACATGAAGTCTCAAAATTGTGTCATGGAACATGCTTAATAAAAAAAAAAAGTTTGCGGAGACATATATATAGTACAAATTTATGTCTTGTTTCCCATTTATATAAACTCATCTTGTTACTCTTGCTAATGTTGTTAGTTCAATAATTTACATTATTGTTTTAAGAATTCGTGAACAATAGAGTACTGACAAATGAAATATAAGAACAATTTCCTTATTTAACAAAAAAAGAAATAATTAAGAACCTGCATGTTGTATATATCTTGTTCACCACGTACTTTGAGTTCTTAGTAGAAAAAGGAATTTTTTTTGTTGGCATCTTTATGTTATTCCTTTCTTAGCACTTTTCAATTAAGAGATTAATTTCATATATATGTATCCATATGAAGGTATTATTAGACATAAATAATTTTAAAAGATAATGCATTTTTGGCTTCACTTATTAAGGAATGGGATATTATATATACACTTGTATACATATAAGACTATTGTTAAGCATGATTTTATTATTGTTATTCACTAATCTGATTGCTATGAAATTGGGGAGGTAATTTCCATATTAGAAGATATATTTTATAACGTTAATTTAGCATAATTAGATTTTTCTTTTTCTTTTTATGTTTGTGTTAACTCTATTGTCATATCTAATGACTATTAACGTATATCTTGTTTTCGAGTTCTTTGTTACCTTTGTATATTTAGTAGGAGACTCTGTTGGAACGTGATTAAGGACCATTCCTTACTCCTCTAGTGCGACTTTAGGAGTAGGGGGCTGGCAGTGCTACAATAAAAGAGTAAGGAAAGGAAACAAGATTTCGAAATTTTTTGAAAAATTACGACAAAAGTTGTTCATGTCAACTTCCGAGAGTTTCTTCAAGCTCTCAAAGTGATAAGTATTTTAGTGGTAACAGTTGTTTATATGTTTTAATGAGGAATTATTGCTTGACTAAAATGTTTATATTATATACTTGAAATAGTTAGTGATTTGTTAACGTGGTTAAAATGTTGGATTGGTTTGGTTTGGTCGAATTGTTTTATTTGAGTTGCTCATTTCGATCACAATATTTGACTCTATTATTTGATCGATTGGCTTAATAATTGATAGATTCGACTGTTTAATTTGAGTGTTTGAAATTATTTGGAGTATAAAATCTTTTAGTTAGATTATTTTGTTTGGTGCTTGATTTGAATTCTTTTGTTTGTATGGTTTGCAAACCAATCTTTTGGTTAGATTATTTTGTTTGGTGCTTGATTTGAATTCTTTTGTTTACATAGTTTGCAATAAACTGACTCAATTTTTATTAGTATCTGGATTGATTAATTTGAATAAATAATTGACTGAATTGTTTGAAATTGTTTTGGAGTGTGAAATCTTTTGATTGGATTGTTTCATTTTGTATTCGATTTGATTTATTTGATTCAACTAGATTGACTTTGCTTGATATTTGATAATTGTGAATTATTTGGTTTGATTGGAGTGACTTGTTTACTATTTGATTAATTCGAATTGTTTGGAGTGATTTATTTTCTACATGAGTTATTTGAATTGATTGGCTTGAATTCAATGACTTGCTTGGATTGACTCGTTTGAATTGATTGGCTTGAATTCAATGACTTGCTTGGATTGACTCGTTTGATATATGATCGGCTTGAATTATTTAAATTGTTTGTCTTTTGATGATTTTTGATTGGAATGATTTGCTTTATGATGACTTATTTGGATTGATTGATTTAGATTGTCTGGAATGATTGATTTTATTGGTAGTTGAATTGATTGACTTGGATTGTCTGTATGTAGTTGATTCGAGGATTATCTGGTATAATTAAATTGATTAGTTTGATTTGAATTCTTTGATGTATTTGAACTACTCCTCAAGTCCGAGTAAACTCGCACTGAGGAGTGGGGGGCTGATTGTTGGGGGTAAAATTCGTATGACTCATTTTATGGCCTATATGGGGCCTACAAAAGGTATTTAAATTTTTATGGGGTCTCCTATTTCAAAGAGGTAATTATTATTTATGATTATCAGGTAATTATATTTCAAATAAGGTATTATCTAGTAAGTATCCTAATATCACTAGGTTACCTAAAAATAATTATTATTAATTATCTAATTCATAGAGTTTCCTATTTATAAAATACCTCTTATTTTCCTATAAATAAGTAGTCTTCTTCTTCATTCTACATGGCTTTTTCTATGATATGATATCCATATTTCATTGGATCTCTATAGCCGTCCTCTTTATTCTCTTATGCAGTTTAATTGATTTTTTGCTCTTTTGCAGGGAAATCAGAACTACATTAGGGTTTGATCCCTGCAAAGGGTATGTAGACAGCTCTCATGAGCACAACCCAAAAAACTAACCCATTTTTTTTGGATACAGGATTACGAGTGGTCATGGCCCTCCAATAAATTCAATTGTAGAATTTGGCATCTACAGGAAGAACCGAGGAAAAATTGACTAGTTTAACATTTTATATGGTGCTCTAGAATGACGAATGGATATAAAATAAGAGATTTTCGTGTTTTGACCAAATTTACCAAAAGAGAATAGACCATAACAAACGGAATGCCTGTGATGATCAAGCAATTGAGTATTGACACATGTACATTTCCTTATGGTCAAAGACGAGAAGGAAAAAGCTATTGGTCCCATTTCATCATGTTTTGATAATTTGTTTCTTATATGAATCATATATAAATATTTTAATGTGGTTTGCGTCTTGGAGAAAATAAATCTTATGTTGTTTGATCAAGTGAAGATTATATTATATAGCACGCCTCTATAAGTCAACTATGGATGCTTATTCCGCTTTGACCTCTCAGCGGAATGCGGCACCCGCCAGTTATGCCTGGAACAAGTCAAGAGGACTAAGAAGTTTTAACTTAATTCTATAACTGGTTTCATTTTATAGAACTTATAATGCACCACAAGAGGTACATACTCTCAATAATATTCCTTTTAAACAAAACAAAAAAAAAAAACAAAAACTCTCAATAATATTACCACGTTATTTTCAATAATAGTACTATATTTACCAATATTTATCCTTTAGAGTTCGGTCAACTATATTATTGTTGTACATTTAGTCTAATTTCCATTTTTCTCTGTGTTTTAGTAAATCACGTGTTTTGTGGAGTTGATAAAGCTACATGTGAAGTTAATAAAGCGACACAGAGTTCATCTAAGTATGCCTTAAGACAAAAAACAAAATATAGAAATTTCACAGAAGCAAAAGATTTTTTTTTTGCCTTTCAAAAAAAAAAAAAGATTTTTTTTTTGCTCAAGAGAAGCAAAAGATTTTTGACACCATATTCTTTTTTTCTTTCTTTTTTCCCTCTCTCGGTACCACATGATATATTACTGGTCTTTAGTTTGTAAATCTTCAGCACACCTAGTTTAGAGGCTAAATTTGTTTAAGAAAATAACTAAAGCTCATCGAGTCTGGTATGTTGAACAGAACCTAAACACCATGCAAGTATCTTGGTCCTACATCCTCTGTCTAACCTTGTTTCTGACCCTATTCCATAAGCCATCACACTGCCAACAAGAATACCTTAACGAAACAGCCTTTAACTGCTCTAATGATCCTGGTATCTCAAAAGGGTATCTCTGTGATGTACGCCATTTAAGCTCGTGTAACTCCTTTGTCACCTTCAGGTCTCGGACGCTATACGACACCGCAATCGACATAGCCTATCTCCTTGGCTCTGAAGCCTCTAAGATTGCTTCACTTAACAACATCTCATCTTTGGCTGACAAGATTCCTGCCAACAAGTTGATCATAGTGCCTATTACTTGTCAATGTTCGGGTAATATATTCCAGCATTCCACCCCTTACACCGCTAGAAACGCTACAACTTATTACAAGACGGCGAACGAGACTTACCAAGGCCTGACTACGTGTCAAGCACTGATAGGTCAGAACTACTACGACGCCGAGCATATTCCGGTCGGAGCAGGGCTGATGGTTCCGGTGAGATGTGCCTGTCCAAGCCAAAACCAAACGGCAAGTGGGGTGGTCTCCCTTTTGACATATATGGTAGACAAAAACGATACAGCTGCCTCTATTGGAAAGATGTTCGGGGTAAACGCACAGAGCATATTGGAGGCCAATATGTTGTCTCAAGACAGCATTATCTATGTGTTTACACCTATTTTGGTTCCACTGACAAGCGAGACTTGCTCTGCGTATCCGGGAATGTTCTTCTGTAACTGTCCTAATGGTCATCTTGTAAATGGGAGCTCAGGTCTGAGTTGCATCTCAGATCATAAAAGTTTTCCAGCCAAATTGGTAACCTTATTAGGTATGATACATAACCACTCTATTTTCTTTCAAGTTTGTTTTTCTTTCGGAAACTCGAAATTAAAACTATATTCCGTGTATATGCAGAACCAAAACATTGACATAATTTGACAGTCTTCTTTGGCCAACTTGTTGAATTCCACAGGTGTTGGTATTGGATTTGCCCTCTTGTGCCTGATCCTTTCAGGTTACAAGCTGTATCAATGGTTAAATGAAAGGAGAATTAAAATCCGAAAGGAGGGATTTTTCAAGCAAAATGGCGGCTTTTTGCTTCAAGAAAAATTCTCGTCTTATGGAAGTCGCGAGAAAGGAAAGCTATTTACAGAAGAGGAGCTTCAAAGAGCAACAGATAACTATAACCGAAGTCGTTTTCTTGGCCAAGGGGGCTATGGAGCAGTCTATAAAGGGATGTTACCTGATGGTACCATAGTTGCTGTAAAAAGGTCAAGGGCAATTGATGGAAATCAGATTCAGCAATTCATTAATGAAGTCCTGATTCTGTCGCGGATTAATCATCGAAACATTGTGAAACTACTTGGTTGTTGCTTGGAAACTGAGAATCCTTTACTTGTATATGAATACATCTCCAACGGGACACTCTTATATCACATCCACAAAAAAGAACTCGAATCAAGGCTTTCGTGGGAGAACCGATTAAGCGTTGCTTGTGATGTTGCAGGAGCTCTAGCATACATGCATTCCTCAGCTTCAATGCCTATCTTTCATAGGGATATCAAATCTTCCAACATACTTTTGGATGACAAGTTCAACGCCAAAGTCTCCGATTTCGGTACTTCAAGATCAGTCCCAGAGGACAAAACTCACTTAACCACAGCAGTACAGGGAACTCTGGGGTACATGGATCCAGAGTACTTCCAACTAAGCCAGTTCACAGATAAAAGTGATGTTTACAGCTTCGGAGTCACACTCGTTGAGTTGCTAACTGGAGAAACACCATATTCTTTCGCTAAAGATCATCACGAAGAGAAGAATCTGATTTCGACTTTCATTTCGCTGACGAAGGAAAATTCGCTTTCTCAAATTTTAGATCCTCAAGTAGGAAGAAATGCACCTAAGCAGGACGTTCGGACTATGGCGGAGCTAGCAACGAGATGTTTGAGGTTGAGTGGTAAGAAGAGGCCTACAATGAAACATGTATCAATGGAGTTAGAAGGTCTGAGGAAGAGCAAACTTACAGCCTTGGAAACGGTGGATCAAGAGCCTGAGTTCTTGAGAGAGGAAGAAATGTACTCTCGTATGAATGCTCCTAGCAGTTATACCATACAAGACCCTTCACTGGAGCAGAACACTGATATTTCCTCGGAGATTGATTATTTGAGGGCTTAGAAATAAGATCAATGTAAATTTCATAATTTCTTGCATTTTCTTTCTTTCATTTTTTCTGCTTGTGTTTGATTATGGAGGTGATATCAGTCTCAGCATAAAGACAAAAAAAATCTTGATTTTTCAGTTGTTGTATAACTTTAGTAGCAGCATCAACTTTAAGCGTTGTTTTTTCTTGCAGTGTTTGATATTGCCCAAAAAATGGCTCTAGGCAGTGAAGCAATGAGTAGACTAAGAAAGTGTTTTTCTTCCGTGCGTGTTTGGTGCATAACATAAATGGAGTAGGAGTTGAGAAACTTTAAGATCATACTTTGACGATCGTTGATAAAATTAACCCTTGGGTTTTTTTTTTTTTTTTTTGGCTCTGGTCCAATGTTTTCATTTTTTACATCTTTGTTTGGGATCCAAAACTACGAAAAAAAAAAGCATTTGGGAGGCATTTGAGAGAGCCAAAGTTGTAGAAAAACTATTATTCATGGATTAAAGTAGTACAAAGATCATACTTTGACGATCGTTGATAAAATCAACCCTTGTTTTTTTTTTTTCTTTTTTTTAATTGTTAACAATCTCTCTACTATTTTGAATATTATATTGCAGTACCGTTCGTCCATTTGACTAGTCAAACGATGAGAAGTAGAGTTTTCATTGGTTTTTGTATCTCATATTTGACATCACTAGTCAAAGGAAAAGGCACAAAACACAATTGACCAGAATTCTGAAAGTTCCGACTCCCTTCCTCACGAGTCACGAGTCATGATAGTCTCTCTCTATTTTTGGTAAGTATCCAGTAACAAATTCTAGTATAGTAGTATATACATAAGTGCTCTTCTCTCTTGGATTAGAAGCATAAAAGTGTAGAACTCGGAAGAATGGAGGCATTTCCAGTCCACATCCTCTGTTTACTCCTATTTGTCTCCTTGTATCATCACCCATCACATTGTCAACAAGAATACCTCAACAGCACATGCTCGTTCAGCCGTGAGAGCCGCAATATATCCGAAGGGTACCTCTGTGACGGCAATATAAATTCATGCAAGTCGTTTGTCACCTTCAGGTCCCGAACACCATACGACAACGCCAGCAGCATAGCCAGTCTCCTCGGCTCCGAAGCCTCTGAGATTGCTTCCCTCAACAACATCTCACCGGATGTCAAGGTTCCAAACGAAAAGCTAATCATAGTTCCAATGTCTTGCGCGTGTCCAATTAGTTTCTTTCAGCATTTCAGCTCGTACATCATCGAAGCGGGTGATAATTATAGTTCGGTTGCTGATATAACTTTCCAGGGCCTAACTACGTGCCAGGCACTCGTAAGTCAGAACACTTACTATGATCCAAACCAAATTGCCGTTGGAGTAACTGAAGTCATCGTTCGACTCAGATGTGCCTGTCCAAGTGAAAACCAAACAGCAAATGGGGTGACCTCCTTGTTGACATACGTGGTCCAAGAAGGTGAGAAAATTGCTTCTATTGGCAAGATGTTTGGGGCAACCGAACAGAACATACTGGAGGCAAACATGTTATCGAATGAGAGCCAGATCTTACCCTATACACCAATATTGGTTCCTCTAAGAGTCGAGGCTTGTTCCGCGAATCGTAGTATGTTCTTCTGTGGCTGTCCAGCTAATCAGAGCTTAGGAGGTCTCAATTGCATTTCTGATCATGGAAAAAGATTTCCGGTCAAGTTAATTACTTTATTAGGTACTACATCTTTTCTTTTTCTTTGGAATACTTTCTTTTTTTTTTTTTTGGTTCTTTTTCTTTGGAATACTTGAAATTAGCACCAGACCCTTTTGATATAAAATTCATTGATTTGACACAGTCTTGTTTCTCCATGGTTTGAATCCCATAGGTTTGGGCATTGGATTTGCTTTATTGTGTCTGTTCCTTTCAAGTTACAAGTTGCATCAATTCCTAAAGAGGAGGAGAATAAGAATTAGGAAAGAGAGGTTATTCAAGCAAAATGGAGGCCTTCTGCTGCAAGAAAAACTATCCTTCCATGGAGGCAGCGAGAAAGCTAAAATCTTCACCTCAGAGGAGCTGCAAAGAGCAACTGACAACTACAACCAGAGCCGTTTTCTTGGTAAAGGAGGCTATGGAACAGTCTACAAAGGGATGTTACCTGATGGTACCATAGTTGCAGTTAAAAGGTCAATAGCAATAGGTAGGAATCAGGTTGCGCAATTCATAAACGAAGTCGTCATTTTATCAAAAATCAATCATCGAAACATTGTGAAATTAATTGGTTGTTGTCTGGAGACTGAGACTCCCCTACTTGTTTATGAATTTATCTCTAATGGAACCTTGTATCATCACATCCACCAAAAAGACTCTGAATCAGCATTTCTTTCATGGGAGAATCGGTTTGGCATTGCTTGTGATGTTGCAGGAGCTTTGGCATACATGCATTCCTCAGCTTCAATGCCTATCTATCATAGGGACGTCAAATCTTCTAACATACTTTTGGATGACAAGTTCAACGCTAAAATCTCCGATTTCGGAACTTCAAGATCAGTCCCACATGACAAAACTCACTTAACCACAGCTGTGCAGGGAACTTTGGGGTACATGGATCCAGAGTACTTCCAATCAAGTAAATTCACTGATAAAAGTGACGTCTATAGCTTTGGAGTTACACTGACGGAATTGCTAACTGGAGAAAACCCATTTTCTTTCGCTGAAGATCATGAAGGGAAGAATCTGATTACAAGTTTCATTTCATTGACAAAGGAAAATCAGCTTTCTCAAATTTTAGATCCTCTAGTGGCCAGAGATGCGGAGGAGGAGGATATTCAGGCTATTGCAGAGCTAGCAACAAGATGTTTGAGGTTGAATGGGAAGAAGAGGCCAACGATGAAACAAGTGTCAACAGAGTTAGAAGGAATGAGAAGGAACCAGACAATCTTGGACATGGACCAAGAGCCTGACGTCTCGAGAGATGAAGAACTGAACTCCTATATGAATGCTACCAACAATTATACCATGCAAGAACCTGGGCTAGAGCAGAGTACTGATTTCTCCTCGGAGATTGAATCATAATTGTGATCTCAGAAGTAAGTTAGGGTACAAGTTCTTGCTTTTATTTGTTTGTGGAGGTGATCAATCTCCGCATAAACCTCACTTATGTTCAACAACATTGATCATAGTTACTCTTTTTCATCCCGCTAATATGAAATGCATCATTGGAAGTAATAAAGAACATAGAAATCGTGTGGTAAGAAAAAGAAAAGAGCATAATAGTCAATATTGACAGTTGAGCTGAAAATTCCTACTCGATTCCTTCTTGTTTCCATTTACTAAAATACTAGACTTCATTTTAGAAATCTCCAAGACCATTTTGCCAATAGCTGCACCCTTTAATATCCCTTTAATATGTTAGTGCCTAAACTTCTTCAAGAGAATAACCTAACTCATCAATTATATCTTGTACGTAGATATACCACCGTTTACGTAGGTAACGTACACAGCCAAGCACCAGGCTAGCTCTATCACAGCAATCTGATCACCAGAATTCACAAGACACATAATTCACCTAATATACTGTATCCCTCAAAGAGTCAAAGTCACTGCAGTCGCTTACCTTAAACCTTGCTTTACAAACACTCTTGCTCGCATATGTTCCACTGACACATTATATTTTATCCTTTTAGGCACTGTTTGGAATCTGGATTTTAAGAGGAGAAAAAAAATTTTCTAGAGATTTCATTTCTCTTATTTGGATTCAAACGAAGAGTGTATTATGTGTCTAGGGAAAGTGGAAGTTATATTTGAATATATAGAAATCTTATAAAGAGATTGGAATTTGGAAGAGAGAAAAGTTTCAAAAGAGAATTTTATTGAATTTTCGAAAATTATTTCCTTTCTTTCTTTTCTCCTGTTTATTTCCTCACCAATTTTTTCCAATGCACCAAATTTTAAACAAAGCCTTAGTTCTCTTGTTGTAATACTCAGACAATCATGCATTAAGAACACAATATTTATTAAATTCTAAAGTGAACAAAATATTTAAAGTGGTTCCAGCCAATATTATTTATGTCCACCGAAATCAACAACAAACATTGTACTAAAAAAGAACGTCCACCGGAATCACCACCAAGTATTTTACTAAAAGAGAACAATTTCCACCTACCTGCACTCAAAAGCCTATAAATGCATCTCTATTTTCACTAACTCGAAAACTCGTAATTATACTTTTAGCTTTCTCTATCCCAAAAACCCAAGAGATTGCAGTGTTCCTATCTATTTATAGAGAATAAACACTGCTCATACTTCAACTAGGAGTCTAAAAAGAACCGACGGCTGGCCGTTAATACCTAGAACCCTATATAAATACAAATGGCCCACTAAGAGAATCCTAAGCTATCTCAAACACTTCAAAGCTTAGTATACTCTCCAACTAGCTGATCACTTCTTCAGAGCTGAAGAAAAGTACTCGTGTTTGAGTGCTCCCAGCAGTTATACCGTAGAAGAACCTACACTGGAGCAGAGTACTGATATTTCCTCAGAGATTGGATTATTTGAGGGCTTGGAATTAAAATCAGTGTCTTATTGTTCTCTGAATTTTCTGTTTTCTTTAACTCTGTTTTTAAAAACTGTTCTCAGAGAACAATGCCAAACACCTTTATTTGTTCTCAGAAAACAATTTTCTATTTTTAAAAACAAAAAACTGTTTTTTAGTTATGATGCCAAACAGCCCCTTAGTATCTGGTTTCTTTCATTTTCTTTCTTTTATTTCTTGTGCTTGTGATTGATTATGGGGGTGATCAGTCTCTGCATAAAGACCTCAATATGCAAACAAAATCTTTATTTTTTCAGTTAAAATATGACTCTTGGTTTCTTAGGCCCAAAAACAACCCAAACACAATATCAAACACGTCGTAGACAATAAAGAAAAAACACCAAGGATTTATAGTGGTTCAGTCAAATTGCCTTGACTTACATCCACTTGAGGGCAGCACGATGTTGTATTAATCAAACACAAAGGGAGTTTACAAGTGCAAGAATATTTCTCTGGTTCACTCTAGAGTTTTTCTTCTCTCAACCCAGTACAAGCACCCAGTCAATTCTCTCTCCCCTGGCTCTTGTTTTCTTTCTCTCTGTGTTTCCCCAGATGAAAGTCTCTCTCTTTGTTCTCTGTTCTACTCTACTCACATATTCCTATCCTCCCTTTATATACAGAAACTAGCCTTCGCCGTGCACTTTCAACCAATCAGAATCAAGAGCTTCAAATTAATCACTCCAGCTGTCAAGTGATCAATTCTGTTTTTCTGTTATTGCCACCAACTGTTTTAACTAACTTGCGCTGCTAACTGATTGTTATAATCACAATGTGAGACACATCTTAACCATAACTTTAGTAGAGCAGCATCAACCTTAAGCGTTGTTTTTCTAGCAATGTTTAATAATGCCCAAAAAGAAAAGCGCTACACAGTGGAGCAATGAATAGAGATTAGGAAAGTGGTTTCTTCTGTGTTAGAAGGGTGCATAAATGTAGTCGTTTTCAAGGAATTTTGTCGCTTCCACGGTTGTAGCTTTTTTCTCTTTGGAATGCCGAAGTAAGTGTAAGAGTCGTCTGTCGAAGACAACATTTGAATTCTGTGTAGTAGCGCAGTTGTAGTCCGAAAACTCGTTATCGTTGCTTGTGATAGATCTTGTCGTATTTGAAGTCACTGGTGCTGATGCAATGTATAACCGCTGCGCCTTCTCACTGATCAAGTTTGTCGTTTCCCAACTTGTGACAATTTGCAAAGATGATGTCGTGTCTAAAAGCCTTTTGTCGTTGATGGTGAATGTCGTTTGTAAATTCGTTGTCATTTGTAATATGTATTACGTTCTTTTTTTCTTCTTTTGTTTTTCTTTGCTTTGGAAATCCATATATTGCCGTTCTTATTATCACTCCTTTTGTCTCTAGATTTTGTCGTTCCTTTGGTTGTGTTTTGAGATCATTAAACCAAACGCATCTCCCTAAAAATTAGATTATATATCACAAGCTATGCAAGTAAAAAAATTATATATGTCGGAATAGTAAAAGAGAGACAAGTTGAAATAAAAAACACAGGAGATAAGTCTGGTGCAAAAAATTAAAAAATAATAAATAAAAAATGAAATATATATATATATATATGATTAAGTGGTAGAAAGAGAGATCCGCGTAACAACTGAGTGGAAGCTGAAACTTCACTCCCTCGCGAATCACGAGTCATAATGACCCTAAGGAAGTGGAAGGAAGGTGGAGAGGAAGGACATGTTTAGGCCTAATCTGTAATAGCAAAGAATGACAAAAAAAAAAAAAAAAAACCGGAAATGTGTTGCTTTCGTGTGTCTACTTACACATCCGGGATATAAATGTTCGTAATCCTTCACATAATTGATTCCGTTTAGAATTTGAATTTTTAGAGGAAAGGAAAAAAAAATTCTAAGAGATTCTATTTCCTTTATTTTTGGATTGAAAAAAAAAATGATGAAAATTTTTCAAAAAAAAAAAGGAAAAGTTTAATTTGATGCCATTTTTAAGGATATAGAATTTTGATATGTTAATTAGTATAAGCAAAAGACTCAAAATAAAGTTCTATAAATTTTTAGAAAAAATATTTTCTTCCTTTTTTTTCCACACTTTTTTCCTCTCAATTTTTTTTCCTTCTAAAATCCGGATTCCAAACTTAATAAAAGAAATGACTATTTATTCTTCTTACGTGTTATTAGTAGCACGACTTATTTGTTGTGTTTAAAATAAGATGAAAGAGAGAAAAGAACTCCTCTTATTTGTCAAGAAACTAAAAGTAAACTCAAACTGAGATTTGAATTCTATATCTAATTTCTTCGCTCCTAACGTGTTTTCTACCAAATAACCATTGTACCCCACATTCATGTACCTTCTAATCGCCTCACTCACTCGTCTATTTCCTTCCACTTCTCCCAATTGCAGAACACACTCGTGGTTTCGGAAGCTTCTTTGGAACAAAGTTCCTTTATATAACTGTTATATGAGCTGGATTTGTTTGGAGTGCAGAACTCAAAATAATGGCAGTACTATTTTCAGCCTGCTACATCGTTTGTCTACTCCTTTCTCTGTCCCTGTATTATCAGCCATCACATTGCCAACAGGCATACCTCAATGACACATGCTTGTTCAGCACTAACACGTCCGAAGGGTACCTCTGTGGCGGAAAAATGAAGTCATGCAAGTCGTTTGTCACCTTCAGGTCGCGAACACCGTACGACGACGTCCGCAGCATAGCCAACCTCCTTGGCTCTGAGGCCTCTGAAATTGCCTCCCTCAACAACGTCTCACCGCATGACAAGATCCCAACCGATACGCTACTCATAGTTCCAATGTACTGCGCCTGTCCAGGTAGTTTCTTTCAGCATTTCAGCACCTACGTCATCGAAAGCGGCGATACCTACCATAGTGTGGCTAATGTAACTTACCAGGGCCTGACGACATGCCATGCGCTCCAAAGTCAGAACACGTATTATGACCCCGACCAAATCGCGGTTGGAACCGAGATCATCGTTCAAGTCCGATGTGCCTGTCCAAGTGACCGCCAAACAGCAAGAGGGGTGACCTCCTTGTTGACATATTTGATAGAAGAAGGTGAAGAAATTGCATCTGTTGGGAAAATGTTCGGGGCAGGCAAACTGGACATACTTGACGCAAACTTGTTGTTCTATGAGAGCGAGATCTTCACCTTTACGCCAATATTGGTTCCAGTAAGAATCGGGGCCTGTTCTGTCAATCCTACTATGTTCTTCTGCAGCTGTTGGGCTAAACAGAGCTTAGGAGGGCCCGAATGCATTTCTGATCATGGTAAAAGATTTCCGGTCAAGTTGGTTTCGTTATTAGGTACTAAATATTTTCCCTTTGGATAACCTCAAATTATAAGAACCATACTGTTTTGAATTTGATGTATACTCGTATAAACTTGACAAAGTCTTGTTTCACAATGGTCTGAATTCCACAGGCGTTGGTATTGGATTTGTTTTCTTGTGTATGTTCCTTTCATGTTACAAGTTGCATCATTTGCTTAAGAGAAGGAGAAAAAGAATCATGAAAGAGGGGTTCTTCAAGCAAAATGGTGGCCTTTTGCTGCAAGAAAAACTGTCCTCCAACGGAGGCAGCGAAAAAGCAAAACTTTTCACCGCAGAGGAGCTGCAGAAAGCAACGGACAACTACAACCAGAGCCGTTTTCTAGGTAAAGGAGGCTATGGAACAGTTTATAAAGGGATGTTACCTGATGGTACCATAGTTGCCGTCAAAAGGTCAATTGCAATAAGTAGGAATCAAATTGAGCAATTCATTAACGAAGTTGTCATTCTATCAGAAATTAACCACAGAAACATCGTAAAACTGCTTGGTTATTGTCTGGAGACTGAGACTCCCGTACTAGTTTATGAATTTATTGCTAATGGGACATTGTACCATCACATCCACCAAAAAGACCATGAATCACCATCTCTTTCATGGGAGAATCGCTTCGGCATTGCTTGTGATATAGCAGGAGCTTTGGCATACATGCATTCCTCGGCTTCAATGCCTATATTTCATAGGGACATCAAACCCTCTAACATACTTCTGGATGAAAAGTTCAATGCCAAAGTCTCCGATTTCGGAACTTCAAGATCAGTCCCACAGGACAGAACTCATCTAACCACAGCAGTGCAGGGAACTTTGGGGTACATGGATCCAGAGTATTTCCAATCAAGTCAATTCACGGATAAAAGTGATGTCTACAGCTTTGCAGTCACGCTCGTGGAATTGCTAACCGGAGAAAACCCATTTTCTTTTGCTGAAGATCATGAAGGGAAGAATCTGATTTCAACTTTCATTTCACTGACCAAGGAAAATCAGCTTTCTCAAATATTAGATCCTCAAATAGCTAGAGATGCAGGAGATGAGGATATTCCAGCCATTGCAGAGCTGGCAACAAGATGTTTGAGGTTCAATGGAAAGAAGAGGCCAACGATGAGACAAGTATCAATGGAATTAGAAGGCCTGAGAAAGAGCCAAACAATCTTAGAACTGGATCAAGAGCCTCAGTTCTTCATTTATCAAGAATCTTATTTGGGAACAACAAGCGATACTGCACAAGAATGTATAGAATCTGGTCCTGATAGCTTATCCGAGATTGAATCTCTGACAGTTTAGATATTCGCTCATAAATGATTAAATAGGAGGATTTGAAGTGTAGATTGTTTGTTATAAGAGACGTTGAACTTTAAAGTTATTGTCGTTTATAGGAGGGGATATTGTCTTTAAGAGTTGCCTTCCCTTCATGCTCTGCTAGAACAGGCATAGCCAGCTGAAACAAGTCTTTCAGAAAGAAGAAAAAGAACCGCGGAAGTTTTCTTTGGTCTATTTTTCAACAAATTATGATTTTTTTTTTTTTTTGAGTGGAACGACAAATTATGTTAGTTATTGCAATAGAAGAGTAAGAGATAATAAAAGTTTATCTTATAATTTAAGATAATTTGCTGGTTGAAAGTCTTTCCTGGTTGAAAGATAATTTACTGTATAGTTCTTGCAGATAGGGAAAGAACTGAGAAGAAATGATAACTGGTACATTTTCTATGAAGCCCTTTGTCAAGGAAAATGACACATTAAATAAAATAAAATAAAAGAATTTCGTGTCTTGATTAAATCTACCAAAAAGAGAAAACCCATAATAAAACGGCACCTGTGCTTGTGATAATCATAATTGTAGAAGGCACTTGACAAGTGGAGTTGTGATTCATGCATATTGCAGAGTGGTCAAAGATGAGAAGGAAATCTTCCCATTTCTCATGTTTTGACATTTTGTTTTGTTCTATACACCACAAGTAATTTCCATTGAATGTAATAGCCAAGAAGAGAAAAAGGCACCATAATCTCCTGTTGTAAGGAGAAAAGAAAAGAGAACCAACCAAGTTCATCATATCTTTTCAGCCAAAAAGAAAAGAAGGGGGTTCATCATATCTGGTATGCAAACAAGACTCAAAACCATGGAGGCTTCTTCTTTTTCCTATGACACCTTTTGTCTATTCTTCTTTCTCTTCCTGTTTCCTCGCCCATCTAACGGCCAACAAGCGTATCTAAACGACACCGGATTGAACTGCTCTAGTAACGCTGCCATATCAAAGGGGTACCTTTGTGATGGCCAATTCATGAAATCCTGCAAGTCGTTTGTTAACTTCAGGTCCCGATCACCTTACGACACCGCCATCAGCATTGCTTATCTCCTTGGCTCTGAAGCCTCTCAGATTGCTTCACTTAACAACGTCTCATCGACTGACAACATCCCGACCAACATATCGATTGTTGTTCCAATTTCTTGTATGTGTTCCGGCAATATCTATGAGCATTTCACTCCTTATACTGTCAAAAAGTCTGATACATACTATATCACAGCCAAAGAAACTTACCAAGGTCTTACTACATGCCAGGCAATGATATCTCGGAACTATTATAACCCTGAGGATATTCCGGTGGGATCGGAGTTGATGGTTCCGGTGAGATGCGCCTGTCCCAGCCAAAACCAATCAATAAATGGGGTGAACTCTTTGCTGACATATGTTGTAGACAAAGATGAGACAGTTGTGTCCATTGGAAACAAGTTTGGGGTAAGCACAGAAAGCATACTAGAGGCTAATATGTTGTCTCAACAGAACAATATTTCAGACGCTACGCCTATATTGGTCCCATTGAAAAGCGAGAGTTGCTCTGAGTATCCTAAGATGTTCTTCTGCAACTGTCCCAATGGTCAACTTGCATATGGAAGCTCAGATTGCGTTTCTAATCATGGTAAAAGCTTTCCGGTCAAATTGGTTACCTTATTAGGTACATATAACTCTCTTTTCTTCTCTCTTTAAGTCTTTCCCTTACAAAACTTGACACTTGGAACATCTTAGCATGAGCGAGTAATTCAAGTACACAAAGTATGACAAAGTCTTGTCTTCTACTTGTTTAATTTTTACAGGGGTTGGCATTGGGTTTGGACTGCTGTGTTTGTTGCTTTCAGGTTACAAGTTATATCAATGCCTAAAAAGGAGGAGAATAAAAACCTGCAAGGAGAGATTTTTCAAGCAAAACGGTGGCTCATTACTGCAAGAAAAGAAGTCGTTTATTGGGAACGGGGAGAAAGCAAGACTCTTTACTGCAGAGGAGCTAGAAAGAGCAACAGATAACTACAACCAGAGTCGTTTTCTTGGTAAAGGAGGGTACGGAACAGTCTATAAAGGGATGTTACGAGATGGTACCATCGTTGCTATTAAGAAGTCAAAAGAAATTGATAGAAAACAGGTTGAACAATTCGTAAACGAAGTCCTGATTCTATCGCAGATTAATCATCGAAACATAGTGAAACTACTGGGTTGTTGCTTGGAAACTGAGACTCCACTACTTGTATATGAGTTTATTTCTAATGGTACACTTTTTCATCACATCCGGAAGAAAGACCCTGAATCATCACTTTCATGGGAGAACCGATTAAACATTGCTTGTGATGTTGCAGGGGCTATAGCATACATGCATGCCTCGGCTTCAATGCCCATCCTTCATAGGGACATCAAATCATCCAACATACTTTTAGATGACAAGTTCAACGCCAAAGTCTCTGATTTTGGGACTTCAAGATCAGTCCCAGAGGACAAAACTCACTTAACCACAGCAGTCCAGGGAACTTTCGGATACATGGATCCAGAGTACTTCCAATCAAGCCGATTCACGGATAAGAGTGATGTCTATAGTTATGGAGTTACTCTGGTAGAACTGCTAACTGGAGAAAACCCATTTCATTTTGCTAAAGATGAAGGGAAAAATCTGGTTGCATCTTTCATTTCATTGACCGGGGAAAATCAGGTTGTCCAAATCCTAGATCCTCGAGTTACTGCTGAGGCAAGAAAGGAGGATATTCAGGCTATTGCAGAGTTGGGAACAAGATGTCTGCGGTTGAACGGAAAGAAGCGGCCAACAATGAAAGAAGTATCGGTGGAGTTGGAAGGACTGAGAAAGAGCCAAAGAAAAGTCAAAGATATACAATCGTCTGCAAGTGAATTATCATGCGTGAATAATAGAAGCAATACTATTCAAGAAGAACCTGCAGAGCAAAGCATTGAAATCTCCTTGGAAATGGGATCAATGTCAGTTTAGACATGAAGAACTTGTTTCATGAACCTTTTGCCTTCCTACATTTTATTTCTTCCTAGTTCTGAAAGACTATAGAGGTAGCAATTTCAGCAAAAAAAGAAAAAAAAAAATGGTTCTTTTGTATTAAGAGATCTCATTTACTGCTCCGGAAGTCAAAATACAGATAATGAGACTAACTCTGATATTATATACGTTCAACTATCTAGTAGTCCATTACCGTCATTTGGCGTGATTAATTGATCCAGAAACAAATTGCAACTAAAACTCATTTCCCATTGTCAACTGACTGTACATCAGATTAATAGAACACCTTTCTACAACTTACCCAACAAATAAGCAACACCACCTGCAAAATCAGCTTCTACGGCCTAGCGCTATGATCATCAGATATTGTCTCTTCGGAAGACGCATCACTGTCGATAACAATCACATCATCTGGCTTATCAACATGAGAAGTCCTCGGTTCAGCTGTCCCACGCTTCATTCCCGAAAAATGGTTGAGACAATGACCTCTACCTGACGTCTTTAAATGGTGCATCTCATTTCTCGTTCCCAAATGTAACTCAAAATGATCAAAATATGGGCAGGCAGCATGCTTTATTTCTGACTGAGCAATCGGTGAGACAGCTGGAGGCAGAGGTGGATCTGTTTGTATTGGAGGAGAAGAAAAAATTGCTTCTCTCAGCCAGTGAGGGAGATTGCCCTTCGCTGCCATGAAAGTTGGAGCATTAGTTGATGGATAGTTTTTTGGCATAGTCCGGCCTCCTAAACAGTTAAATGGCTCCTCTTCATAACTTCCTTCTTGATAATCAAAATAGAGGTCTGTAGTTGGGTTCTTAACATGCTCCTGTAGGTACTCAGAGTCGTTGTTCCGCACATAACCCGACTTGAATCTTGACCTCCTTGAGAGGCTAAGTTCTTTGCGAGTATATACATCTCCAAGTGAAAGTCGAGTTTCATCTGTCATATTCTCTCTCCAGATTCCTGTGGTTATGCGAATGTTGTTGAAGCCCAAAGAAATGCCTTGCGCTTTTGAATGCCGAAACTGTGGTGCAAAAGTGCCGTTCAAAAGTTTGGATTGTTCCTCTTCCCAACGCTCGGCAAGGTCCCTCTCCATCCTCCATGGTTGAAAATGCAGTCTTTGGTCCCTTAGCATAGAACCCCAATTGTCCCTTCCGTATCTCCTCACACCAATCCAAAGAGAATCCAACTCTTCTTCAGTCCAAAAAGAAGTTTGTGGCCTGAGCTTGTCCTGAAAAGCTCTAGCCCGGCTTAGAATGCCATCAAGCATCAATTTGTGTCTCAGAAGAGAGGATGATTGGCTTGACGAAGACTGGAGCAGTGCATCCTGAGAAGGTTGTCTGGTTTCACCAACAGAGTGTAACAAGGGGACTGCAGTAAAACAAGTATTGGAGGCAAATCTAGTAGTATTAGGCTTTGTTGGCAAGGACAGACCTAAAAATGATGGAGATCTTCTTTTGAGTTTATTATTTTCGTTTTCTAACTGAAAATTTTGTCTTTCCTCTGAAATCATACAAGCAGTCACCTCAGGTTGCATAATTACTGACCGGAAACTGTCGTCAGTTCTTTCGTCGGAGAAGAGCTGGCACCAATTTGAAAATAAGAGAAAAAAGAAATAAGGATAAAATGATAGCCGACTTCTCTTTTATTTCCATCATGATCAGTATTAAGCATGTTAGATGGAGTTTCCAGGGAATGAAACTATGTACCTGAAAACATTTGTTCTTTGACATAAAGTCCACAGTAAGAGGAGAAGAAGATTTATCATTATTCGAGCAATTGGCATTAGCTTCTTCCACAACACCTGCATCTCTATGCAGATGTGAAGGGTGGGTTGGAATAGATTTCCCTAGTCTCCCATCTCTGAGATTCGACTTTTCTGGAGGAGATATTTCATGTGAAACAGTGACATGACTTCTGCTGGTTGAGTCCAGAGAGCCCCAAAGAGTTTCTGATGCAGCATGCACAGATTGCTTTTGGGACTTTGATTCCAAGTAGACATTACAGTCCACTGTATCACTTGAATCTACCACGAAAACCCATATTTAAGTAATATTTCCATAAAAACCTAAAGTGATACAGATTGTGCACCAATTCAGTCAATGAGTCAAGATAGATATCATACCAGTAGGAGCAACAGATAGGTTCAAAAGAGGATGCAATCGTCCTGCTGTTTCTTCCAAACCCTCAGTGAAGATTGCTTGAGCTTCTCTTTCACATGCATGGTCTTTTTGTGGTTGTTTACCTGCACTTACAACTTTAACGACGGAGGATTCTTTCGTAGCATTATGCAAGATTTCTGAACAATCCATACGCAGATCTTCTTGGACGTCAACCGCAATCTGGTCATTCTGGTCGAGTACCTTTTCAGCTTCATGCAAGATTCCCTCGGATGTGTTTTTTCCCTCAGTCAGTTGTTCTCCCAAACTGTTCAGAATCAATATCAAGCCCTTAAAGAAATAATATCATCAAGTTTTAACTCTTAAGCTTAATAGGGACTTACATGTTAGTCTCCAGAACAAGTCTGTCATGAGCACATTTAGAATCAACCTCCGGTATCTGTCACAATTCCAACAAGACCAAAGATTAACAAGTATAGAGACAGAAATCGCAACATAATACACAAATCTATTAAGAAGATCTGACCATTTTAAGTGTTCGATAAACAGGTCCTACTGATTATTCTATTCAATTTCATTAAGTTGTACAGCATAAGAAATCCAATAGGAAGCCAAGAAACTTCTAAGTATGATGACAACATACTCTATTCTCAATTTGGCAAACCAAACCACTTGTATCATGAATTGCTGCTGGACGCTTCAACTCCAACAAATGATCTATAAAGCAGCCTTTTCCATAAGCTGCTTCACTTGAAGAGGTATCCCCACATGCAGAATTACTGCACTTGGTGACCAGTGAATGCTTTCTATCCTCAAGCGAGAATTTTCCTTGTGTATCAGGACCTTCTGTATTTCTTTTTCTTTTACTTCTTCGACTGAAAGTAATCAGTGGAGCCATCAACTGGGTTTTTTCTGCCAAATCACTGCTTAAAATGAATGTGTCTTTATCAAGTGAATCAGTAATATCCAAGCTTGATGTTTCTGACCTTAATGGGGTATCATGAGATTCAAAGCCTTTTTTCCCCTCAAAGAATGACTTCACTCCAGCGGATTCAGTTGTGGCATTAGTGGTAGCACCCATTAAGGAAGAAACTAATGTCCCTTCCAAATAGTGATCATCGCCCAAAACGTCATCATTAACATTTGCAGTTGAAATCATCTGAGTGTGGCACATCCTGTTCTGCAAACAATCATCCGAAGACGATACTCCATCTAGGTACCCTTTGGAGGTACACTCATCAGAACTTTTCATCAGAAGTTTATCAGAACTTATTGTCATTTGTGCAGTGTTAGACTCTTCAATGTCTTTCTTTGCTGCAAGTATGCTTGACGTTTCAATTGATGGAGATGTTGAAGAATCTTGTTTATTGATATAACTGCAGCATAAGCTTGTCCCTTGACAAATATGCTAATAGAAAGAGAGAGACAGAGTATAAGAAGACGTTAGACAATCTTAAAAGTTATGTCCTCATCAATATCATAATCATCCAAAAGAGTTCAAGTTATCTTACCGCAGGATTATCTTTCTGACCTTCTGATGCGGTCTTATCAATCAATTTATCATACAATTCTGGACTATGTCCAAGCGACTCCTTTGGAACAGATACTGAATTATGGCACCCATTTCCAGGGTTATGCCCATTACCTGTCAGCCTCCTCCTCTTGTAAGTCAAAAATAATTTGCAGCCAAGCATTTTGACTTATAAGAAGCAAAGCTATTGCAACTTTGGGTACTTTTCACTTTCTGGAACTCAAAAATTCTAATGATTCACTTCTTTTGCATAGAAAATCAATAGAGGCATATGTATCCTCAAACACACCTGCAGAGATAAAGAATATTTTCCCGTAAAATCAAGTGGCTGCCACACTCACATGGATATATTCAATGTTAACATGAAAATATCATAGTTGTTTTGACATGACACATGCTAATTTGAATCACTGAACTTTGAGAATCTAAAAATTGCAAAAAGCAACCTCAAATAGTTACAGAAAGCTCTTCCAAGAGTGTAATTATACTAGGGAACTTTAGAATAAGCAAAGCAGCTTGAATTTGAATGACCGAAAAAGTATAACATGTCAATCAAGAAGAATGGGACTTGGTATGATACTTATGAAATTGCCTCAATTCTTGGCCTTATTTCCTTTCTTGAATAAGACAAAAGAATAGCTCAATGCTTGGCCACTAAGCCATTACTCTGCATTTTTTGGTACAGAATCACATATGGGTTTTCCGTTTTCTCAATCTAAAAACACCCAAACGCTTCATTTAGTTACAAGAACTAATCCTTTCCGTTTTATCTTCTTTAATAAAAACCCAATGCAAAACCCACAAACCAATACTCCTCAAGACTCAGCTAGACCCATTATTTATTCCATTTTCTTTAATAAGAAAAAAAAAATTATTCCCATCAGTCCCCTCGTTTCCTCATCACCCAAGAAAATGCAAACCAAAGCCAGAACTCTCCTAACTAATCAAACAACAAAAAGACCATAAACCCAGATACACACGCAACAAAATGGTTCAAAAAATATCAAAATTTAAAGAAAATATTGAGAATAGTATAATGGGTAAAGAATTAAACCGTATACAATCCTCCGGCGAAGCACTCCAGCTCTCAGCTCTGTCTCTGATATTTGATACAAAGTACAGAAACTGATTTACTTCAAAAAATATATATTAATATTTTGAGGAGAGAGAGAGAGAGAGAGAGAGAGAGAGTGGGGACTTTATTGAAGAGAGCATTTATCAGCGTCAGAGCATTCAGCAGCACTGCCTTTCCAACAATACAACAATTTTTTTATTGCAACCTTTTCTTCTTTTTCCCCTTTTTTTTTTTTTTTTTTTTTCTCCCTCATATATTTTTTCTTTTTTTATTTTATTTTTTAAAAAAATTACTACTACTATTCTCCTTTTTTTCATTTTGTGGGCCCCACATCCTGCCACTCTTTCCTATCTTCTGTGTGCTTTGGTTCGGTGTGGGTTTCGCGCGTGTAAGTTGAGTCCATACGTGTGAAGTTTTTGCGGGAACAGCTGGCCGCTTCAGTTTTCAATTTCACTTTCTACTTTCTCGAGGACCCATCGCACGCGTTGCACGCGCGTTAAAGTGTACTAACAAAAGCAAACGACACTCGATTTCACTGCACGCGCTAGTCTGACGACCTGCCGTGGTTGATGACATGTCATCTCGTTGCGGGTCCCGTGTAAAAGTCAACTTATATGGACTTGTGTTTTTCTTATTTGTTTTTTATTTGTGTTCGCGCCATACCCGGCTATGGATTCAGGTATTATAAGCTCCACAACCAAGGCCAACTCATCATTGGGTCTTAACTTTTATTATCTTATTATTATTGTATTTTTTGGAATGAAAGTTTGATGATTTATTATTTCCCTTCTTAAAAAATCTAATTCAATGTCTGATTTATCATTGATTCATTATGTTTATCATCGATTCATTATGTAAATGCATTATTGTAAATATAATTTAAAATGTATAACGAAATAATGGGTATATTTTTTCTCGGGTTTGCAATTTGCGTTAATACAAAATAAATGTTTTAAATTTTAAGATTTATTTACGCTGACATGTCTTAATTATTCTTACGTTTCAGTTTTAAGTTTTCTGAATTTCAAAAACTCATAAATTTACCAAGTAAGACCGGTGTGCTTATTTTACTCAATTAAATGAAGACATGTGCCTAATTCTCTTGCAAAGGATCATCTATAACATGACTCAAATGACAGTGTCTTAATCACGACTTTTTTCTTTATTAAAAAGTCGGTATGCATAGTAAAGTCATTGTCTATGGGATTGACATTTGACGGAACGTGTCTCTCTAATTATGTTCCCTTGTATTTACAAAATATCGTCTCATTTTTATAATGTTCTAACGCAATATACGTATTTTATTCAAAACAATAAAAACAAAGCAATACTATTACCGAAAAATAAATAAATAAATAAATAAGAAGAAGAAGCAATAGTACAAGAAGTTTTTTTTAACTATTATAACCATCAAATTATGCAACAAATCGCTAAACTTTGTTACCTTACTTCAATTTTACTTGATATCATGCAAAATTCAAAGAACACTATACATATACACTTTAATCTTGATATTTGTCATGACTAGTTAATTAAATAATTTGACTACGCATAAATGTAAATTTTGATAACAAAGAAGGGGAGAGGGAGGAATATTGGGGAACAAACAGGTATGTACTTTAACCTTTGTCTTGTGTCGTTTTTTTTTTCAGTTTAATTATGTTATTACGCCGTATGAAATTGTTGTCATTTCTTGTTTATTGTAACACAACAGTGATTACAGTTAGGGATGTTCAAAAAAATCACCAAACCATGGAAATCGTTCAATCCAGTCCAAACCGTCTAATCCGTGCGGTTTTTTTTCTTAAATGGTCGGTTACGGATTAGAAAATATAAAAACCGACTTGGTTGATTTGGTTTTCGATTTTAGAAAAATTCGGTCGGATTCAAACCGAACCGGCTAATAAGTTTGTATATGTATTTTTTTTTCAAATGTATATTAATAGTTAAAAATTTAAGCTTATTCATTATAATTGCGTAATGATTATCCTTAGCTTATTTAGGACTATGTTACTTAAGACTCTTATGATATTTTAGACTTTAAGTCTTGTTGTTGTGATATGTTTAAGATTAAAGACTTTAAGTTTATTATTCAATTTTGATTAAGTTGTAAGTTGTAACTAAAATTTAAGTTTATAATGACTTTCGATTTGGTTATAGCTTTTAACTATGTTATGATTTCATTTTATATTTGGACTTTATATTTTAGATGAAATATGATTATGATACGAGCTTAGTTGATATTATATTAATTCAAATTTTGTAAGTTTTCAAATGGCGGAAATCGCCCAAATCGGCCGCAAAAATGTAGGTGCGGTTTGACCAGTTTGAATCAACAAACTCAAACCGCATGGATTAGTAAACCGGTCAAACCGCACATTCGGATTAGTTTCTGGATTGACGATTTAGACCATCCAAACCGACCATGAACACCCCTAATTACAGTGCATGTTTTTTATGGTTTGCGTGGAACACGTTGTCTTTCATTGTATCATGTCGTTTATTCTTTGGTAAGGAAACACATATCGTTTTGCGGCTTTTGCCTTCGCATTACAAGTCGTTTACACATTACTGGAAACAAGCTTTAATAAGTCATTCATTATCTTTCCCCACCTTTCATAAAACATCAAACCGTTTTTTTTTAAATAAACAATATGCGGTGTAACTTTCCGATGATTTATCAAATTGTTGTCGTTTTTATTAAAGATGAAACGACATGCCACTTAGATTACGCATTCTATCATGTATGTACGAATAACATTGTGTTTCATTTTATATGCTAGAAAAACAAGTGGCATGCGGCTCTCGGAATTTCCTCTTATGTAGTTTTTATGAATAAATTATAAGAATTATGATAGGATATTAAAATTTTCTATGTGATTATGTGACATATATTTTAATCATTTTTTATTTTAAAGTTGGACCACATTATTTAAAGTTTTATAACTAAAATTGATATTATACCAGTAGTATAAATTTTTGTGCAAAATTTTGTGTCTCTATTTTTATGCAAACTATAATCTAATCCGGAATAAGATGGATTAATATTGAATGAGAATGAGAATAATAATATGAGTATTTTTTTATAATTTTATATTGTGTTGTTAAATAAAATGACCAAAATAAGAATCTATTATGTGGAATCCTTTTCCCTAAAGGATGCACGTGGTTTTTATCCGTTTCAAACGACATATCGGTCTTTCCTTAGTATTAAAGAAACGAAATGTCACATATAAAAGAAAAGTCCTTATTCCATACGATACTTATTATTGGATCGAGCCTAGCTAGTTGCACAAAAATGGTCGTAGAATATTCTCATAATGTTAAAACAACTTTTTCAATTATTTGGAGTTTAAAGAGAATTAACAAATTAGAATACAATAAAACATAATATTCACATATCGAAATATTATGATATGGATTCTCATTATCTAGTGCCAGGTATAACCGATTAGAAAAATGAAAGCGGTTGGCTACAAACAACAACATGTTATAACATTTAAGAACAAAAAAACTAAAAAAAACTAAAAACAAAATACGAAAAAAAAAGGAAGAAAGAAAGAAGAACACAATGAATCGAGATTTGTGAATTCCACTTCATTATGAATTTAAATTTGCTTATTGCTAGAACATGATACTGGTTGGGGATGTTGGACTTGAAATACTATTGTCACCTTTAATCATGGAGTAAATTTATTTCCTCTCCATACTCAAAAAAAAAAAAAAANAAGATATCGTTTTTAACCCAAATTTATAGAAAACTTCATATTATTGAATAAAATATTGTATTTTAAAATAAATGGCATGTGGTAAAATATGTTAAATATTTATGGTGCAATTTGGAATACAAAATTTTAATAACTTATCATTGGAATGGATCCTCCAAAAGAGTAAAGGAAAGCCTTATTTGGTGGACTATTCCTACGACCTTTTTTTATCACGAGAAATGTACGAACAAGCTTTTTTTCTAGAAATTGTCATTTCTTTTGAATGAATGACTTTCATTTCTTTTTTTTTTTTTTTGAGAGAGAGAATGGTAATCAAATTCATTGATACTTTATATTTCGGTCCTTCTCACACAAATTTTGAGTTTCCTTCCTTTCTTCTGCAACCAATTTTGAGTCTCCTTTCTTATTGTTTAAAGTTTAAACCATGAATTTTTTTTTTTTTTTGGGGTAGATAAATGGTTAAAAGTGTTCTTATTTGCCTTTACGTGATTGTTTTTCTCTATACAGTATATGGATATTTGTGAATGCAACAATTTGGTAATTGACATTAGTATTAGAAACGTAAATAATAATTGCTTTCGGCTTTGGGTTTAGGATGAGGATAAACATGTCAATCTCTCGATTCATTCCCAAACAAAACCTTGGACTTGGGCTAATGGACCAATTCTTATGGACTAGGACAGTAGGACTGGATATGAAAAGTGAAACCCACCACCCGCCCGCCCCTGAGAGAATTATCCATCAATCTGTGTTTAACACCGTTAGATCAAAATGAAGAGTGGTTTTCACAGCGCCACGTGTCCGCATTCGACGTTAATACCCATAACCCAAAAATCCCCCATCTCCTCCCATGGCCGATTCATTCCCTCCTCTCCCGATTCTCACTGTTCTGGGTCCTTCTCCTCGTATATACTCCCATGGCGGAATCTATAGCAATGCTTCCATGGAGCATCTCTTCCAATAAACCCCTGGACCATCACTCTCGGTAAGTCTTCCAAAGAAAAATACAGTCTTTTATAGACTCGATTACTGAAGAATTTGACTGATTCTGGTTCTTGAGCTTTCACAGACTGTTGCCTAGGGCAAATTGTAGCTCTCAGAACAAGGTGGAACGCTGTTATGGAGCTTCTTGTACTGAAGCTGGCTTCACTCGAAATTGTACAGCTTCTAGATTGAGTTCGACTCAGTCTTCCTTACTCTTCTCCAAGAAATCGAGGCAAAAGTGCTTGCCGCCATTGAAAGTGTTGGTGGATTCAGATATTCAGGCTGTTCCAGCCTCGCCTCTTATCGGAAACGACAAGATTGGGGTTTTGTTGCTCAATCTTGGAGGCCCTGAGACTCTCGACGATGTCCAACCTTTTCTGTTTAACCTTTTTGCTGACCCGGTAAAGCTCCATTTTTTTCTTTAATAGGATTAATACTCATATACTGTATTGGATCTACTGATGAATTTGTTTGTAAATCTAAAATAACCTAATCTGGGCTTCGACCAAATGATTCATTTTACGCCTTATTTTGTTTAACTTTATGATTTTGGGTCCGGGGTGGCAGGTGACGGAGCTGGATCACGAATCTGTGTAGACCTTGTTGAAACTAATTGATAATTTTATAGTGTTTTTTGCTGGGTCATTATTTAAAGATAATAAAATATTGTTACTTGCTTATTTTACTTTAATACTATTATTGTTTCTTTAATATCTGGGAGGCTGGGAACTTGTCATGCATAATTATGAGTAAGGCAGTGCAATTGTTTAATCCTTAGTACGCATGTTTTTGTAGTGCCATCTGACGTCTTATACCATTTTGGACAGGATATTATTCGACTGCCAAGGTTATTTCGTTTTCTTCAAAAGCCCTTGGCACAATTCATCTCCGTCTTCAGGGCACCTAAGAGCAAAGAAGGCTATGCCGCAATTGGAGGCGGTTCTCCTCTTCGACGGATAACTGATGCTCAGGCATGACTTATTGCAATATCATACTGAACTCAGTTCACTGGAATTTAAAAACAGTCAGCGGGGAGAGAAAAAAAGACTAGCTATAATTTGCTTCCTTTTTTCATTATAGCCTCATGACAAAAGTTGTTTTTTTTTTTTTTTTTGGGTTCTGTGTTGTTGTTTGTTCTACTTTCTTAACGAGTTACCCTTATCTTTATTCAGGCTGAAGAGTTGAAGAAGGCCCTTTGGTCAAAGAATGTCCCAGCAAAGGTGTATGTGGGTATGCGCTATTGGCATCCATTTACTGAAGAAGCTATAGAACAGGTATCCACTTAGTTGATGTATAGTGTGTGGACAATATGTTAATAAATTACACTTCTAACTGGGGTTAGGCGTTAAATAAGAAAGGATTCCCTTCAAGCTGGATACTTGGATTATTTGCTTCATATTGTACACCTTTTGTCGTTTGTTGTCAATTCCTAAAATCTGCGGGATAGTAGAAGTCTGTAGGTTTTATCTTTGATTTAAGAACCATTTTGCAGATAAAAAGAGATGGGATAACAAAGCTTGTAGTTCTTCCGCTTTATCCACAATTTTCAATTTCAACTAGTGGTTCAAGCCTTCGACTGCTGGAGAGTATATTCCGGTGATACCTAAGCACAGTTGCATTATAATGCGGAAATATAATAAAAAATCACTGTGTGTGACAATATAATGATTTGATTGATCAGGGAGGATGAATATTTAGTCAACATGCAGCACACCGTGATCCCTTCCTGGTACCAGCGCGATGGCTATATAAAGGCAATGGCAAACTTGATCGAGAAGGAGCTAAATAATTTTGACTCCCCTCAGAAGGTACTACGTGTTTGTTTATTTATTCATTTTATCTTTTCAGAGGATGACCCTAATTTGTTTATTGAATTTGTTATTAACTATCCCCAACATTAGCGATTTATTACAAGAACTTTTCAAAGTGCTTTACCAGCCGAGCTAGCTGTTTTAATTTTTCACTCGATGTCTAATCTAGAGCTATGAATTTGAAAACATGTAAGAAGTAAAATATGTATCTTTCCTAACATGTTACTTTTCAAATTTTTATCTATCATTAAGAAGTTTTGTCTTATTGAGCATGAATTCTGTATTCACTATCACTTGTTTGTATTTTCCTAGTGCGTGATTTTCTTTAGTGCACACGGTGTGCCACTTGCATATGTGGAGGAGGCCGGGGATCCATACAAGGCAGAAATGGAGGAATGTGTAGATCTAATAATGGAAGAATTAGAGAAAAGAAACATAAATAATCCATATACTCTGGCTTATCAGGTACTTTTCTCTTTCTGAAGGCTACTAAATCTGATATTTTTTTTAGTTAGCTTTTGGAATTGTTTAAAGACGGTATTTTAGCATAAATGTTTTAGGTTATAGAGGAAAAGCAAGTCCATAAGAATGGAATTTTTAAATAAGCCCATGCATTTAAATTAGGTTGTGTAGACAGGCATGGGAAATGCGTGAGAAGTCGAGCAAACAAATTCATATTTGAAGTTTTATTTGGGAATGAGCTTTATTAAATTTAAAATGTGTAACAAAATGTTCTTTCAAAATTATATGATTACCAAGTTTCAGAAAGTATATATATATATATATATATACTAGGTAGGATGCACGTGCTTTGCACGTGTAATGCTATTATGTAAGCAAAAAATTAAAAATGGAAATCAAAACAGTGTTTTAACTATTAAGAGCTATTGATTTCAAAAAAGAAAAGGAATTAGGTAAAGGACATTTTAACTATTAAGAAAATAGCTATTGATTTTTTTTATGAAAAAAAGAAGAAAAGAAAAGAAAAAGAATGAGCTAAAAGAGAAAATAACTTGACCAAATTTGAATAGTAAAAAAGGAGCAACCGGCTCTTTTATATATAGTATAGATATATATATATATGATTACCAGGATTGGTTAAACTATTCATTTAACTGTTCCTACATTATTCTTTGAAAGTACTCATTTGGTTATGTAATTATGAACTCTTTTACATTGTTCCTTGTGATTACCTTATGGAGGAACCTGTGGACAGTTTAGTGATCCCTTTGGTGTCCATTGTGTAATATATGTATTCCATCTGCCACTTGATTGATAGTGAAATGCTCTTGCAGAGTAGAGTTGGACCTGTCGAATGGTTGAAACCTTATACGGATGATACAATTATTGACCTCGGGAAAAAGGGAGTGAAGAATCTGCTCGCTGTGCCAATTAGGTAAATTCAAGTTGCCTGTTTCTTGTTTCAACCGTCTTTTGGGTGTTTCTTCTAACTTAGGCTAATCTTGCTGCTCCTTTTTGTCTCTCTCCCGCGCATACATGCATGCATGGCTACATGCCTAACTTTTGAATGTTTGTTCTATATATCAGGCTAGCCGTGCTAATTCCTTTGTCTATCTCTATCATACACATACATGTGTGCCTGGCTGCATGCATAACTTAGATATTAGCGTAAAGAAACTTGGCTTTGTGGTTGAGCTTTTGATGTTTGACTTGCAGCTTTGTGAGTGAGCATATCGAAACTCTAGAAGAAATCGATGTTGAGTACAAAGAATTAGCCCTAAAATCTGGTATTGAAAACTGGGGCCGTGTACCTGCATTAGGATGTGAACCAACCTTTATTTCAGATTTGGCAGATGCTGTGATTGAGTCTCTCCCTTACGTTGGAGCTATGGCTGTCTCTAATCTCGAAGCTCGACAGGTACCTTTACCAACTCTAATCTAAACATGGAATATAGTAACAAAAAGTTACGGAACAAATGCAATCTCCATACATTAATGCCATCACAGTGTATATATTGTACTTGTTCTGTCACAAAGTGTTAGATTTCTCATATCTGATTGCTGGTTTGGATTATGCCTGTTGTGCAGTCTTTGGTTCCACTTGGTAGTGTGGAAGAGTTATTAGCAGCATATGATTCACAACGTAGAGAGCTTCCACCACCGGTTACAGTGTGGGAATGGGGTTGGACCAAAAGCGCTGAAACTTGGAATGGGAGAGCTGCTATGCTGGCAGTGCTTGTGTTGTTGGTGCTAGAAGTCACCACTGGAGAGGGCTTTCTTCACCAATGGGGCATTTTGCCCTTCTTTCGTTGAATGAAATCATTTTCTTTCTTTCTTTTTCTATCCTCACAAACACAAACACAAGTTAATGGAGCCTTGTAAAGTTTTCTTTTTTCAGATAAAATGTCTGTATTCATATCACTGACTTCTTTCATACATATAGTATTATTATTATGTTGGTTACCAAATGCATTGTTTCTGATGCGTACAGAATATCTAATTTAGGTAGTCTAGGTGAACCACTTGCGTTGGTCAGAAGAAGACAATGTATTCATGTATTATAGTGGTCTTGTCTTGTATTTTGGACTCCAACACATTTTCCATGAATATATTGAAAAGATTTTTGTGTTTTCTTGTAGTTTCTTCGAATCTATATTTTTTCCTACTCCTTTCCTTTGTTCAGATTATTAAGTCAGGCTACTCGTTTGTCATGACAGAACGCTCAATTTGAAAAACTTTGAACAAACAGTTGGAAAACGTAAAGAAGAGACATACAGTTTTTTATCGTGGTTCAACACAACCAAGTTGTGTCTACATCTATGGGATCTGGTCTAGCAAGCAAATAATCTACTAGAAATATGAATAGAGTACAAATACAGGTCTTATACAAAAATCTAGAACTTTCTTCTAGTTTGTCATCGATTTGAACTCTGATTTCTTCTGTGAAATTTGCTTCTTCAACCTTGTGCTGAACTCCCTTCAGCTGTCGTTGATGAGCTTCCCAGCTCCGGCAAGAACAAGCTGTCTCTTCTTGAAATCAGGTAGCTATGGAGCTTCACCTTCTCACCGGAATCAATGGTGGACTCTATAGACGAAGGACATACTTAGAGCTAAACACTAAAAACTCTAAGGGAAAGAAAATTGCTTATAAGGCAAGAAGGCCTCACAAAATATCTCTCTGAAAGTAATACACAAAAGACCTGAGAACAATCTGAAAAGAAGCTTCTTATTTATATAGGGAAGTATATCGTGACTCAGCTTAAATGATAGTTGCCATCGCAATGTCTAAATATGTAATGACACAAATATATCACACAAACTCAGATCTAAAGGAATCATCTTGATGAAACAATCAGGAACGCTGATTTGACACACAAATACCAAACGAATTCAGATTTAAAGGTGTCATCTTGATTAAACAGTCACTCACACAGTTAAGACCCACAAAGTCAAATTTCACTTGAAATGATCAAACTTAAAGATGTCATCTTGATGACACAGGCTGAGACACAGTTTTGACAAACAAGAGCTCAATTTCTAACTAACGACTATGGACATGTTAAGCTAATTGTCTAGACAGGCAGACCACCAGACTTAATACCTCACCATTGAAACCAGTTTGGAGAAGAGCTTCAGAACTTCAGGTGCTTCAGTTGAATATTTTGTCAAAACAGTCTTGGAGCACGATTATACAGAATAATACATACATACACAAGACTGAAAATACAACTGAAATAAAACTTCGAAATATTGTCTGTTACATTGCAATATGATCATAAGATGCCAAACAAAATCTTGCACTAACACATACGTTTAATTTAAGTGTCATATCATGTATTTTTCTTTTTCCTCTTTGACAAAGACGATCGATTTGAATTATGAACTTAAACATTTATGGATTAACAGGCTTTTTAAGAAAGCGTAATCCGTAAAAATCAATACTTCTAATCAAATTTGCTAGTGGTACAAGTTGTCTTGAGTGGCTTAGTCTGTTATTTATAAAGTATGGTAACCACGTGTATCGCATTGGTGTAATGGCACATGATTTAGCTAGCTCTTAATAAAAGATGAATAATGATTTGTTTTTATTTTATTTTATTTTTCTGCCGATTGAATACATTGATATTAATGATGTTTATTTATTTTTCATTGATTAAGGACTAATCATAATAACAGATTATAAATCCTGTCTAATTCATTTTCCCCTTATACATCACTAAATGAAGTAATTACTAATTAGTCTTATAATTTCGATATTCTATGTTGAAATTTAATAATAATTGGGCAAGAAATTGTATGGTGATTTCCGCACCCAAATCCCCTTATGGGCCGCCGAGGCTTTTCACTGGCCTTATCTAAAGGAATGGGCTTCGGCCGCATTGGAGGGAGTAGCCGACCTCTGGTCCTGACCCCTGACCGCCTGACGCGGGTAACGGACATGACATGTTGGTTTTCGTTTCTTTTGGCGCTATCTAAGGAACGTGTCTCGTCACGTACGGACCGCCCATAAAACCCAAAGATGACGACGTGTCCAAACGACTCCATAACTGAAAATCCCACACTCTCCTGCCACATGTCCCCCAAACACTTCTTCTTTCTTTTATTATTATTATTATTATTTCTTTTATATATAAATAAATTAAATTGAAAAAGCCCATGCTTTCCTTTCTTCTCTTTCTTGTTTCTCTCACTTTTGCTTTTGTTGGATTATACCTTCCTCTTTAGCTCTTCCCTCCTCCTCCTTTAAGTCCACTTTCCAATCTGTTTCTTTACTTCCAAACGCAATGCGCTAGAGAGAGAAAGTGAAAGAGAAGAGAGAGAGAAAGATTTGCAGAGAAGAGCATATTCGAAGCTTCATTCTCGGTTCGAAATCTCGCTATAAAAAAACCATTCGCACTCGATTCTTTGGCTTGGAGCTTCAATCGTTCATCAATGGCGAATCACCGCCGGAGCGGTTCCGCTACTTCGAGCAGTGACGTTTCTGTGTCTCTAGAAGCCGACATCGTTTCCACTGATGCAAATGCCAGTTCCTCTTCAGGTCTTTTTTTTTTTTTTTGGTGTGATTCCTTTAAATGCAATATTTTCGTTGTTCCACTATTTGTTTTCGTATTAATAGAACAAAATTCTGGCTTGTGCAGGAATTCATGACATTAAATTGTCCGGAGAGAGCACGCCTGGGGATGGATCAGCGGCCGGAGACGCAGATTCACGTTCGACTTCGCGTTCGAGTTCGAGTTCGAATCACAATCAGAATCATCCAAGCCAGGCCGCGAATTTAAAGCAGAATCGCTCTTTGGCTGCGTTAGCAACAAAGCTTTTTGATGAGAAAATTCCTTTCAAAAAGAAGGTTTCAATTTCATCACCATACTCGTATACTTAAGGGGGAAAAAAGAGCCTATTACTGTTAAACTGATTTATGTATAAGTTTCATTTGGTAACAAATATGATAATTCTGATAAATAAACTGTAATTTAACTACAATTCTATAGCTGAATAACTTAAAACTGATTTATATAGTTATAGTTTCATTTGCTATAACTATGTTTATTTTCACAATTACAATGTTATTTTTTCTTTTCTGGACTCAGAAAAGGATTTTGGAATTCGACTAAGTTAGTTTAATGTTCTGCAGTTGAAATTCTTAAAAAGAGTTGCTACCGTCAAAGATGATGGTACGGTACAGTTCGACGTTCCGGGGGATATTAAGCCGCAGAGTCCGGATTTTGGGAATGGAGTTGTTTATGATGGAACTGTTGATGAAGAACATGCTGAGAAACCAGAGTTGGAAGACCTACATTTGCCTCCGCTGCAAATTGTTATGCTTATTGTTGGAACAAGAGGAGATGTGCAACCATTCATTGCTATCGGAAAGCGTTTGCAGGTTATACATATGAATTTATATTAATGGAATATAATGTATGAGCTTATAACAGAATATGATTCTATTTGTATTTGTGTCAGCAATTAGGAGAACCATAGGCTTAACTTCTGTATGGATTTAGTTGTAACGCTTTGAAAATCTGCTTGAGTGCAGAAGACTCTAGTAGGAAAATAGCTTTGATAGATTTGGTGGTTTGGTAGATTGGGAAAATGCACCTCCTTTGTGCTAGCTGATAAGCGTGAATCTTTACTTGCAGGATTATGGCCACAGAGTTAGGCTGGCAACTCATGCAAATTTCAAAGATTTTGTTCTTAGTGCTGGACTGGAATTCTATCCCTTAGGTGGAGATCCAAAAGTTCTTGCTGGTTGTAAGTATGTTAATCCTGTTATTTTGACGGCAATAACCCATTATGACTCGATCTAGTGACTAACATGCAATGGAAAGACTTTCGGTGGTAACTTTAAAAGTTGTATAGAATCATTTTTTGTTCTTTTCATGAAATTTAAGTTTACATTTAGGTTTCAGTATATACACCAGGAATAATATTTTATTTCTAGTTTTGTTCTGATAACTTTATTGGAAATGTGAATTTTCTTTCCCATGATGTGTTCTTTTGGCGTTTTCATCTTTCTGAATAAATTGAGCCAGTTGAGAACTTAGATTCTTGCGAGAGACGAGTTCCCTTGTTATCTGCTTGATATATAGGCTTATTAGTTACCTCGTATTTATTAGAATCTTTCCTGCAGATATGGTCAAGAACAAAGGTTTTTTGCCATCTGATCCCTCAGAAATACCAATTCAAAGAAATCAAATGAAGGAAATCATATTCTCTCTACTTCCTGCATGCAAGGAACCTGATCCTGACACAAACATTCCATTTACAGTAGATGCTATAATTGCCAATCCCCCAGCATATGGTTAGATTCCATCATTTAATTTCACTTTTTAGTACTTAGAGCTTTCTATAAAGCAAATTGCTATGCTATGTATTAAGTTAGACAAATATTAGAAAACAGGAACTATGTTGCTAACAGGAACTATGTTGCTATGTACATCTTAATCTTAAAGATGCCTCTTTGGCAAATTGATATCTTATACTGCTGGCTTCATCTACTTATTTTTATCACTGTTCAGTTGATTCCGAAGAAATAATTTTTGTACATGTGGAGGTCATTTAATAGACTGTTAACTTACATACTTGTTCAGGACATACACATGTTGCTGAGGAGCTAAAAGTACCACTGCATATATTTTTCACAATGCCATGGACGTAAGTCATTATTTGCTGGGATAAACTTTTAAAATGGTTGGTTTACTTTTGTTAAAAGGGTTATCCAGTACGTGCACCATTCATTTTAAAAAGAATCGCATTATGATAAGATCAATACACAAATCCTGGAATTATTTTCCTAGAGCAGGAAATATTTTTGCATAGGCATATCTGTGTTATTGTAATGCGAATTTAGTCAAGTATTTTCGTTATTTAATAAAAATTTTGTTCTTTTGTCAGACCTACTAGTGAATTTCCGCATCCTCTATCACGTGTTAAGCAACCAATTGGATATAGAGTGAGTCTCATATGCTACTACTTTTCGAATGCAATTATAATGAATTTTCTTAAAAGAATTCTTTTTAGTTTTCAGTTTTACAATCACTTTTTACTTTTTGCAGATATCGTATCAAATAGTTGATGCATTGATTTGGCTAGGAATACGAGACATGATAAATGAATTTAGGAAGAAAAAGCTGAAGCTGAGACCTATCACGTATTTAAGTGGATCCTATAGTTCTCCCCATGATGTGCCCCATGGTTATATATGGAGTCCTCATCTTGTTCCCAAACCTAAAGGTTGTTTGTATAGATTTTGACAGCTTAGAAGGTTAAAAACATTGCTAGAACTGACATGATAGCATAGGAAGTCACTAGTTTATGTCCTGTAAAGTAGTATAATTCGAGTATCATGAGACAATCTTACAGCAGCTGCTGCTGGAACGAAGTTGTGGTAATACGATCTTGTTTTAATTACTGGTTCTGCAGATTGGGGGCCTAAAATTGACGTAGTTGGATTCTGCTTTCTTGACCTTGCTTCGAACTATGAACCGCCTGATTCACTTGTGAAGTGGCTGGAAGCCGGGGAGAAGCCTATATATATTGGATTTGGTAGCCTTGTAAGTTTTTGGCAGTTGATTTTCTTTTGTAATTAGATTATAGGGCGTACAGATTTTAAGGGAATTATGAATTTTTGCCTGGTCATAATTCTTTTTATGTAATTAGTTGTTATAGGGCAACACAGTGACATACATGTTTGTAACAGCCTGTCCAGGAACCAGAGAAAATGACCAAGATTATTGTTCAAGCTCTGGAAATAACAGAACAAAGAGGCGTCATCAACAAAGGTTGGGGTGGCCTTGGGAATTGTAAGGTTTTTGTTTTTGTTTTTTTTGTTTTTTATCGGAAGAAAATATTCTAAGTTCTACATGGAATCCACTTATTTTATTTGTGTGTTCCTATTTTTCGTCAGTGGAAGAACCAAAGGAGTTTGTTTACTTACTGGACAATTGCCCTCATGATTGGCTGTTCCCTCGTTGCTCTGCTGTGGTAAAACTTTTCTCTCCTCGTAACTGATTTTGATTTAGTTGAGATGATACAGCTTATCCAGGTTGGGCTTCCATGATGCTGTCTTGCATTTGCCATTTATTGATTGTTAGGAAGCATTTTCTTTTTTAATTGCTCAAAACATGATGGGCAAAATAAGCCAAATAAAATGTCTCATTATAAGTCATGCAATTTTTTCAGGTACATCATGGTGGTGCCGGAACAACTGCGGCTGGTCTAAAAGCTGCGGTAAGTTATACTTTTTTTATTTATTTATTGATTTGTTAAGCTGCATTAAGATATACTTTATTTATTTATTTATTGATTTATTTTTTTATTGGGATTATCTTGGCTATTATTTCATCAACTCATCCCGGTTAATCATTTTCTTCTTTATAGTGTCCGACAACAGTCGTGCCATTCTTTGGCGACCAGCCGTTCTGGGGAGAGAGGGTACATGCTAGAGGCGTAGGCCCTGCTCCCATTCCAGTTGAGGAATTCTCGCTTGATAAGTTGGTTGATGCCATTCGCTTCATGTTAGATCCCAAGGTATCTCCAGTCTCCTTCTAGCCAAAGTTTAAGGTTTAGGTAATCAATTTTTTGTGAATAGCGTGGTGATGTACGATCCTCTGTTCTGAGGACCCAAATGCAGACAGAGATTAGGCTCTTCTAAGACGATGTTTCCTTTTCCTGGCTATTTGTCTGGTTTAGTAATGGATTTGCTCGATGCAGGTGAAAAAGTGTGCTGATGAAATTGCCAAAGCCATGGAAAATGAAGACGGGGCAACGGGAGCCGTGAAAGCTTTCCATAAACATTTTCCTAGGGCTGACAGTGAAGCCAAGGCATCGCATCATCGTAAGAGATTTCACGTTCGTCAATGCTTTGGTTTTTCATGATTCTTTGATGAGATTTATTCGTGCTTTCTAAAGATGGTTTCGGTCGCTGCATATTCCCTTCACGAAAGTAAATTTTTGCTTTTTATGTAACAAGAGTAGCCCATGCGCAAGCCTAATTTTATCGGGGCTTTCCCCTATATTTTGCTGTATGGAATTTTGTTTTTCAGCGTTGAAAACAAAATCCAAGTATGAAATAATGTTGAGACGAGCTCCGTCGTCAAAATTATAGGTTTCACTTTGTCTACTGATAATAATCTGAAAGACTGACGAGTTCTTACAAAATATATTTTTGACTTTACAAAATATAATTTAATTTTCCCCTTCGTCTCTCCTGTTCTAAAAGTTGAATGTACAGCTAAAACTCTCTCTCTGTCTCCTGTTCTAAATGTTGAATGCACAGCTAAAACTTTGCTTATAGGCTACTCAATTGCCAAAAATGGAGAATCATTCCATAATGAGGTTGTACGAATCATTCCATAATGAGGTTGCACCTGCTGTATTTGATCACCGAGCAACCAAATTCTAGGGGTACTCATCAAGGAACCCTTGTATTAATTGTAGCAGCTAGAGAAACCCGTACTACTATCATGATAGCTCTCCGCTAGACTAGATGTTGTCGGGTCAATTAAATCACTCCATTTTTAGACGTTTGGAATGGGATTGCTTCATCCATTCGAGACATTCCTCTGCAGACCCAGACGGATGAGCAAGTTGCCATGCAAGCAGTTTTTGTTTCTGCAAAAAGCGGAGAATAACAGTTCAGCGTTCAAAAATCTATTTCAAAATTACGATAGATTACAATAGTTTGGGGCTGGAAATATTCTGCTTACCCATTCCCCAACAAGTGGTCCAGGTTTAAGCTCCAAAACATTCATTATCTCATTTCCATCGACTAATGCTTTGACGTCCCACACTTTATCAAGGCCTGCATGTATCAGAATGAGTTTGAGAAAAAAACACAGATGATGCTATCAAAGTGACCAAACAATTTTGAGAAGCTAAGCTTATAAAGATACTTTAAAAAGAAAGTAGGAAGGTTCTAGCCAATGACGGCCAAAAAAAAAAAAAAAAATGTTAATGAACTAAAAGCCGGGAACAATGCCGTGTGGTTTCAGTGAGCGGCAAAACTGTCGGATGGCATGAGACTCGAACAAAGTATCAAGTCACATGAGCCAGTTACCCGTGGAAAAAGAAATGAGATTCCTACTACCTAGAGATGAATAGAGAAATTTGGAAAGGGGGTGAAGGGGAGTAAAATTGGATATATGCTACATTGCTAGTTGACAAAAAATTGAGAAGAGGAGCTAATAGAAGTTGCCTACCTAATTCAATAACAGTACTCTCAGCCGCTTTAAATATATCTTTAAGCTTGTCGAGTTGAAAGCTCTTGCTTAGAAGATCTTCAGTAGAATCAATTTCATATAACAATGTAGACATCAGCAATGCCAGTCGCCAGAATTTTTTGATATCTCGAAGCAGAAAGCCTGAAAAGTTATTGATATTGTACAATACACATAAGCACAAATTTCACAAGCTTAACCCCAGAATCGAACAATCAGACATCGAAGGTCAGGGACACATACAAGCTGGATTTCAAGAAGCTTTGCAGCTGTTAATAATAATAGCTAAGAAAGAATCTTTAGCTCAGACTGATGGATACGGCAGCAACAAATTCATACCTGTCAATACTCGTAATCTTGAAGAGACTGTGATATCAACTGATGCCCACCCAACTTTAGTTGGTTGGATGTCTTCGTTTGATGCTAGAGAATGAAGCAACGACAAGAATTTCTTCGAAGCATCTTGTATATTTTTAACCTGTATCAACAAAATATTGTAACTAAACTTAATATAGATAAAATAAAATTAAAAAAAATGAAAGAAAAAGAAGTCAACTGACTGTTTCTGCATCGCTGCCTTTCAGCTTCAGCGAGTTCTGGAAAATGAAGTCAACAACAGGATTCTGCAGAACAGAAGTTCAGCTTTAGAGTGTCACAGAATAGGAATTCAACGGCATCAAATCAAATACATGTAAAATGCAACAAATAACATGGACCATCACACATCAGATAATGACCTGGATTTTCAAAAGCATTGTAACTTAGCTCATAGATGCTTAGGTAAGGGAAAGGATTATATTCCCTTTATCTATGTAAAGAGGAAGATAAATTTTTACCTTTTTTGATTTGTCATCCTTATATATTGTCTCTCTTAATGGGAGGAACATAGCAACATACAGAGAGAGCCTTCTTTCTTCGTCCTGAAATTTACATGCAAAAGAAACAGTACTTAAAGCACAGAAAGAGAAGAAGAGCTTTTAAAAAGATACAAGTTGAACTAGAAAAGCCATAATTAAAGTTCATCAAGAAAACAAGATGAACAGAATGGGATCAAATGTTCAAGAGATTTCAGTAGACTTGCCACTCACACCAAAGGAAGTGCATCCGACTAACTGAATAAGGTTCCACATAGCATCCAAGTAAGCAATACAAAGCCTACATAAGTATATAATGAAAAAACCAGTTTACTGATTTGCTAGAATAGAAGCAATGAAAATAAAACTTGAGTAGGAAACATATCAACATTTTTGACCATAATTCTCAGCTAACAAATACTTTACTGAAAAAAAGGAAGAAGAAAAATTAGTAGCTAGATTAACAGATGCAAAGGGACTGCTTGGGATATTCAATTTGGGTGAAAAAGTTTTCGTGTCTGCCGAAACTCATGTCACAGTTGTAGTTATACATAAAAAAAGGATTGTAACGTTTCCTGTTCTCTCTTCCTCTGTTTATAAATAAAAATAAATAAAAAAAAAAAAAATCTAGATGAAAGATTTATATGTCAGTAGAATAGCCATTCATAAAATCATAAGAAAGCCACCTGTCACATCCTTCTGGTACTGCAGGCTCAATCTTAGGAGGAAGACTGAAGACAACCCAGAATAACTTCAAATCACAAATGTAGGTCATTGCTTTAACAGGTTGGTTGCCAGAGATCATATGATTAACCTGCACAAAGAATATTTGACAGGAAAATAAATTGTCAGTTATCCTCTCTGCTTTGAAAAACGTGGAGAATTTCCATCATAGAAGTTATAATTCCAATTCTAGATACATAATAATCAGACCAACTACTACTTGAGACATGCTAAGATACTGACATACTTCAGTACCAATGCGCTCTTTGCTAATTTTAACAGCAAGAGCAGCTTTCACATCATCACAGGATGCCGCTTCCTTTAGTTCTTCATCTAAAACAAACTCAAGCGTTGCACCTAGATAACAAGAAGCAATAGGAAGTGGTATGAAAAGCCAGAATTGGTACACACAGAATACGAAATGAAGGAGGCATTAGAAGTTAAATCTTAAGCTGGCTTCTTTCATCTTCCTAAGTTAGCATTTGTTCTTCTAAAAATATCGCAGTTGAGAAACAAGACATATTCATTTAACATTAATCATAATGAGGAAACATCCCATATGTTTAAGCTAATGACATATAACTGGAAGGAAGCTACTCTTACAGGGGGATCGAATGGCACAGACAAAATTAAATAGCAGAAAGGGAAGGAGTGTCAACAATAAAATTAATTAAATTCTTGTAATCTATTTGCAAACAAAATACAAGATATACGTCCTTTAATTTAAAGAATAATATCATGATAAAAAGTACAAAAATGGATAGGCTTAAAGAACTTGAAGCAGATGAACATAAAATGGAGGAGCTACCTCCTTTGGTGTAATATATATACACACATATCTATATATATAAAGACTTACCAAAACGGATAGCTCGAAGAACTCTTAAAGGATCATCCATAAAAGTAGCCTTTGCAGGTAAAGGAGTCACAATCTTTCCAGATTTCAGATCCTCAATTCCTGAATAACAAAATAAAGGAAAGAATAAAAATGTACAAGTGTGACCAAAACAGAATGAAATAAGCAGTTTGTAACAAGAAAAAAAGAATGTAGGCAAAATTCATTGATATGCACTCACCTAAACTCAATATAGAAACAAAATGCTAACCTCTTTTAGTGTAATCTTCAACTAAGTTGGTGTTGATGTTGTAGAACAAGCTGGCAAAATATCCATAAGAATATGATAAATCAAGGGAAAAAGAAAAAAGAAGAAGCAATCTAATCAATTTTAGCTATTGTTCTCATTTGCACAAACTCATAGCACAGAACAATACCTGTTAATCGTTAGATCCCTCCTGAATGCGTCTTCTTCCACTGTGCCGTATTTTTGCTGCAACACAGATGTTGAGTGTAAACATCAGTGATCATTTATTATTCATCAAACAGGCTTAGCTGCACATTATCTCAAGAACAGGAAAGTGGCATAAACATCGAAAAAGTCATAAAACAAATATACTTCTATCCCTATCAAAGGATATATGTAATTCAAAATGCACATGACAATAAAAACAGTAAAACACCGCAAAAGATTGAATCTCTCAGATAAATATATACCTCTGTAGGAATACGGCTATTGTCGCTATACTCTTCGCACCTTAAGTTCACAAAATCAATCCCTACATCACATATGCGCATCGTTGCTGTTTCCAAGTGTTTTGATTTTTCAGGTTTTCTGAGAAAATTAACATTGAATTTTATCGAGTCCATAGTCATTTATAGATAATATATATATATATATATTCCTCCAGATATATATGGGTTATATATATTATACAAATATGTATGCACACCAAATCATACATAACAATTATTTTACAATTTAGTAATATTAACAAAACATGAATAGATAAGAAAAAATAAATAAATAAATAATAGAAGCAAGTACCTTGCAATGAGGCCTAGTCCTCGAGCTTCTTCTCCAAGAGAAGACAAGTACTCCTTGACTTTGTCAACAAATTCACTCCCCAACATATTGTCCAGAGCAATATCAATGTCTTTACTACCATCTTTGCCTAGAAGCTTTTTTTTTTTTTTTTAAAAAAAGAAATTAATTCCAAAAATCAGAACAACCATGTTCATTATGGCAATACAGAAAAGTCGCCGGAAAACAAGAAGACAAAGAGACCGACCTTATCGCGGACCCAGCCGCCGGCGACTCGGAGCTGGTTTTGGAGACCTGAATGGCGAAGAGTTCCGAGAAGCGTGTCGAAAATCTTCCTCTCGATATCGGTGAGTTCAATCTTCTCACTGAATTGTACGGACGGCGGTGATGAAGGCTCGGCCGCCACCGCCATTGGTTGGCGTCGGCGAGAGAAGAGAGATTCTAGGGTTTGGGTTGATAGCTTTTCGGAGGAGTGAGGATGCCGGAAGAGTTGGCGTTTTTGTTACGGTGGAGAGCGAGCGAGGGAACGAGAAGCACTAGGTCCTCCACTGTTGCTACTTTCAAATATTTATAACAAATGGGAGTGAGGGTAGGTTTGGAATTCCATCTTTTTGTATCTCGCCCCTCACACTTGGCAGAGTGGCGGCTTTTTTATTTTTATAAATGGCAGTTGCCTGGCACTATTTTGATGTTCCTAGGTTTTTGTGAGCCTATGTCAAACAATTCTCACTCTAAAAAAATCATATGGATTTTTGGTATTCTTCTATTAGTGATTAGTAGGAGAAGAGAATGAGGATTGAATCATACATCTTATGTTTTTCAGGAAAAATCTTAATCACACGTATTAAACAGCTCGTGGTATCACATGATGTTCAAAGTTACACTTTAATAAATCTGAAAATTTCGTCAAATATCATTGTTTATTTATTATTTTAAAGATAGTGACATAAAAATACATAATACCATGATTTTTATCTTTTCTACGAAAAGTATTATGATTTTTGAATTCTGCAAACTAAAGACATCGTTTTTTAATTCATACAAATTAATACTCTAATTTTTGAAATCTTACAAATTAATATTTTGTAAATTGAAACTCTTATAAATTAATACCGTGACATTTGAAATTTCTGCAATATTAGACATGTGATACTCAATCCGATTAAATGATTTTAATAGTAAAATGACAATAATATCCCTCATTAATTAATGAAAACTTACTAAACACTAAAAAAATTTTCTAAAAACAAATTTAAAAAAATAGAAATTACTTTTATAATTTGTTTATTTAACTTTTCATTTAAGAAAATAAAATAAAAAATTAGAATGGGTGGTAAAAAGGTAAATTGCGAAAAAATAAATCATGAACTATAGTCTTTTTACGATTTTAATATATATTTTTTGGTTTGTACAAAATTATATCTCTAATTTTTTTTTAAATTACACTTTTGTGTACAAATTGATCATAAATTTTTTTGCTAAACATAGAATCTAAATTAAAAATACATTAATTCTATTAAAAAATATTTAAGATTTATTGAAAGTAACGTAAAACAACTAGCACAAATTATCAAATTTGTATTTATCTCAGTTGGCCTCAAAAAGATAATTATAAAACATTTTATGATAGTATATTAAAATTTAATATGTTTGCATTTTTTAAGTTGCTCATAGTTCACATTTGTAAAAAAAACAAAAGTCAGAGTGTTAATTTGTAGGAATTAAAAATATCAGAGTATTAATTTGCATGATTTCAAAAATCAAGATATTAATTTACAAAAGTATAAAAGTTATTGTATCGTTTGATAATGCGATAACATTGTGGTATTTTTATGTTATTATTCTTTAAATAAAGAAAAATAGTTTGTGTGCCTAAAGTTGAAAATTTGTGAGAACCATTAGGAGGTAACAAAGCTTAAAATCCAAGTATAAGTCAATTCTAAATTTGTGAGGTTTACATTGATCGAAACCATAACCTATGTTCAATATAAGGTTTAAAGTTCGAATCTTCGCACTGTTAGATGTACATAATGAATTGTTAAGCCAAACACAATCTTAGGATCTATCATGCCAAATTATCTAGAAAAGATTTGTTGAGAGTAATCCGTAACTAACCTGGATCCATTGAGTTTGACAGTAAAGGATGTGATCACGTAAGCGGAAGCGATTAACTGATTAGAACCTGAGGGTAGAAGGTCTTCCACAGCCAGAATACTCTATGTATGCTCAATGGGAACTCTATCTATTGATGGAGATAGAAGAGAATAGCACACGTTCTATTTGGCTTGGGGACCAAAACCCTATACTTATATCCTTATATACTAGTAGCCAATAGAGACCCCATCAATCCTTATTGGACTAGAATTAGGTAACCACATATTACAAAGTCCGCACTTAATAGGTAATTTCTTGAGCCCTCAATTAGATCATTTAATTAGCCCCACTTAATTAGACAGCCCTAATATTATATAATTGTTATAAAAACTATAGCCCACATATAGGTTACACGAGTAACCTAACATGCACCTCTATATATACCAGGTGACAATAGTAGTAACAATCTTATTCCTTCTTTTTTTAGTCACATGCATAACATAATTGGTAATCGTACCCCACTTTCAATATTGAGGTTGAAAGTTCGAATTTAGCATCCCATATAATAAAAAAAAATAATAATAAAGTCAAGCTCCAAATCTTAACAATTTCACTAAAGAAAACGGTTAAAATGCAATTGGAGTTTTAAGCACAGATAGAAACGAGTCTGAATTAAATTTGTACGTGGAGCTACCACTTGACTTGGGAGTTTTAAACACACGTAAAAACGAGTCTTACATATTTAAATTAGCACGCGGAGCTATACTTCTATGCTAAGCTCATATTGCTCTTGACATGTAGTGAGATCTGACAAGATCGGAGTCATTACTCTTACGAATATGTGATGTTTCTACGTTGGTATTGATTAACAGTGTACTATGAATTGGTTCGAATACACTCGACTGTGAACTGCCTTTTGCAATTTAGTTTCTCAACTCCACTTTCACTCCTTTTATTCACCATGAAAGCCCACAAAAGGAAGTTCAACGGGAGATTTTCAATTGTCTTCCAAATGGGGCATTGATACAGTCAGAAGTCATTAGTCATTCACCATTTTATAAACACCTTCATCACATGACATGTTCTGATATATCCTTTCTGCATCGAGTTGTTGTAATTATCTTCTTTTTCTTTCTGGCTGAAATATGCTATATCAGTGTTTGAGAGAGAAATGCATTGACATCTTTATCACTTAGCTACTTTCTTTCACTTACGTTCCATGTGACTTTTGCTTATTAATATCACAAAGTGACCAGTGCGCAAGCCCCATTTTTTCGGCCTTTCCCCTTTATTTTGCTATAAGGAATTTTGTTTTTCAGCATTCAAAACAAAATCCAGGTATGAATCATATTCAGACGAGCTCCTTTGTCAAAATCATAGGGATAAGACCGACGAGTTTTTACCAAATATAATTGAACTTTCCCCTTTAAGTGTTTCCTGTTCTAAATGTTGAATGTACAGCTAAAACTTCGCTTACAGGTTTACACGATGGCCAAAAATGGAGAACCATTCCATAATGAGGTTGTACACCCAAGCAACCAAAGTCAAGGGTACTCATCAAGGAACCTCTGTATTAATTGTAGCTGTTAGGAAAAAGGGTACTAATCAAGGAACCTCTGTATTAATTGTAGCTGTTAGGAAAGCCTTACTACTATCATGATAGCTCTCCACTAGTCTAGATGTTGTGGGGTTAAATCACACCATTTTTAGACGTTTGGAATGGGTTTGCTTCATCCATTCGAGACATTCCTCAGCAGACCCGGAAGGATTGGCAAGTTGCCATGCAAGCAGTTTTTGTTGCTGCAAAAAGCAATGTTCAGTGTTTGAATATCTAATACAAATTACAATAGTTTGAGGCTGGAATAAACAGTTTACCCATTCCCTAACAAGTGGTCCTCCAGATTTAAGCTCCAAAACGTTCATTATCTCCTTTCCGTTGACTAATGGTTTGATGTCCCATACTTTTTCAAGGCCTGCATACATCAGAATGAGTTAGGAATTGGATATAAGACTCAAACCAATTATCAAGTCACATAAGCCGCTTTCCGATTAAAAAAAAAAAAAAAAAAAAAGAGATTCCTACTAAAAGAATTGAGTAGTTGAAAAGGGGGTAAAGGGAAGTGAAATTGGATATATGCTACATTGCTAGTTAACAGAAGATAGAGAAGCGAAGAATTAAAAGTTGCCTACCTAATTGAATAACAGTATTCTCAGCTGCTTTAAATGCATCTTTTAGCTTGTCGAGTTGAAAGTTCTTGTTTAGAAGATCTTCAGTAGAATCAATTTCATATAACAATGTAGACATTAGCAATGCAACTCGCCAGAAACCTTTGATTTCTCGAAGCAGAAAGCCTGAAAAGTCATCGCTATTTTATATTATAATATACACAGATATTACAGGATTTACCCCATATTGAACACAGACAAGAAAGTTCAGGGACTTATCACAAACAAGCTGGATTCAAAGAGGCTTCAGAGCTGTTAATGATAATAACTAAGGATGAATCTTCAGCTAAGTTAATGTATACAACAGGAACAACTTCATACCTGTCAGTACTCGTAATTTTGAATGGACAGGGATATCAACGAGTTCTGATGCCCAGTCAACTTCAGTTAGTTGGAAATCTTCATTCGATGCTAGAGAAGGAAGCAACAACAAAAATTTCTTCAAAGCATGGTGTATATTTATGACCTGTATCAACAAGAGATTGCAATTAAACTTAATATAGCTAACAATACGACAAACAGGGATAAAACAAAAAATTGAAAAAAAAAAAAGGAAGAAAAAGAGTGGAACTGACTGTTTCTGCATCGCTAACTTTTCGCTTAAGAGAGTCCCGGAAAATGAAGTTAACAACAGGATTCTGCAGACAGAAGTTCAGTTTCAGAGTGACAGAAAATCAAATTTCACTGACATCTAAATGGAATACATGTCAAGTGCAACGAATAACGTGGACAATCACACATCAGATAATGACTTGGATTTCCAAAAAGGTCATAACTTAATTTACAGATGCTTAGATAAGGGAAAGGATTATATCCTTTCTTTTCTATTTCAAGAAGAAGATAAGTTTACACCTTTTTTGATTTGTTATCTTTATATGTTGTCTCTCTTAATGGGAGGAACATAGCAGCATACAGAGAGAGCCTTCTTTGTTCGTCCTGAAATTCACAAGCCAAGATAAAAATACAACTCGAACTTGAAAAATCATAATTAGAAGCTTATCAAGATAACAAGATGACCAGAATGGGTCAACCATCCAAGAAGATCCATTTTTAGTAGACTTGCCACTCACACTGAAGGAAGCGTATCCAACTAACTGAATAAGGTTCCACGTAGCATCCAAGTAAGCAATAGAAAGCCTACACAAGGGGGGAAAAAAAAATCTTGAACATATAATGCAAAAGCAAACTTACAGATACGCTAGAATAGAAACATGACGATAAAAACTCAGGCAAGAAAATATATCAACTTGTTTGACCATGTTTCTCAGCCAGTAAATATTTTACTAAAAAAAGATGAAGAAAAAATAGCTGCTTAGATTAACAAATTTGATGCATATGGTATGCTTGGATATTCAATTTGGGTGAAAAAGTTTTCAGGTATACCAAAACTGATGTTGCAGTTATACATGGGAAGAAGGACTGTCCCCTCCCCTCTTCTCTCTTCCTTTGTAAAGTAACTCAAGAAGAAGATTTATTTATCTGCAGAATGGCCATTCATAATATCAGAAGAAAGCCCACCTGTCACATCCTTCTGGTTCTGCAGGCTCAATCTTAGGAGGAAGACTGAAGACAACCCAGAATAACTTCAAATCGCAAATGTAGGTCATTGCTTTAACAGGTTGGTTGCCAGAGATCATAAGATCAACCTGCATTAAGATATTAATCAGGAAAAAAAAAATTGCCGGTTATCCTCTCGGCTTTTAAAAAATGCAGAATTTCCATCAAAAGAAGGTGGAAGTGGAATTCTAGATACATAATAATCAGAGCAACTACCACATGAGACATGCAAAAGAAACCAACATACTTCAGCACCAATGCGCTCTCTGCTAATTTTAGCAGCAAGAGCAGCTTTCACATCATCACAGGATGCTGCCTCCTTTAGTTCTTTGTCTAATACAAATTCAAACCTTGCACCTAAATAACAAGAAGCAATATGAATTCATATGAAAAGCCAATATTGGTACACAAAGAATATGAAATAAAGGAGGGATTAGAACTTAAATCTTCAGCTGTGTTCTTTCATCTTGCTAATAATGCATTTATTCTCCAACTCTATACTCAAAACTATTCCAGTTGAGGAACAAACCAAATTCAACTCAACATTAATTGTAACGAGGAAATCCCATCCGTTTTAGATAATGATATGTAACTGGAAAGGAAGTTACTCTTATAGAGGGATTGAATGGCACTGACAAGAGTAAACAGCAAAACAGGAAGGAGTTTCAACGATAAAATTTATTAAATTCTCGTAAGCTAGGGATGTTGTGAAAACAAAATACAATATAAGCCCTTTGGTTTGAAGAATAACATCAGGCTAAAAGGAATATCAATAGGCTTAAACAACTTAAAGCAGAGGAACATAAAAAACTTACCGAAACGGATAGCTCGAAGAACTCTTAAAGGATCATCCATGAAAGTAGCTTTCGCAGGTAAAGGAGTCACAATCTTTCCAGATTTCAGATCCTCAATACCTACATAACAAAATAAAGGAAAATAGAAAAATGGACAAGTGTGACAAAAAAAGAATGAAGTAAGCAGTTTGTAAGAAGAAATAAAAATTGTGGGCAAAAGTCACAAGTCATTGATATGCACTCAACCAAACTCAATATAGAACATAATACTAACCTCTTTTAGTGTAATCTTCAACTAAGTTGGTGTTAATGTTGTAGAACAAGCTGGAAAATATCCAAAGAATAGATTATAAAAAAAATAAAAATAAACAAAAAAAGAAGCAATCTAATCAATTTGAGACCAAGCACAAACAGGCTATGTTCTCATTAATAGAAACTCATATCCAAGAATGATACCTGTTAATGGTTAGATCCCTTCTGTATGCATCCTCTTCTGCTGTGCCGTATTTTTGCTGCAACACAAAGGTTACAACTCATAAAGAATATATTTATATCCTTATCAAGTGATACATGTCATTCAAAAAAGCATATGATATTAAAAAAAAAAAAAAAAACACTGCACAAGATTGAATCTCTCAGATAAATATATACCTTTGTAGGAATTCGGCTATTATCGCTATACTCTTCACACCTCAAGTTCACGAAATCAATCCACATATCACATATGCGCATCCTCGCTGTTTCCAAATGTTTTGATTGGTCAGGATTGCTGCAAAAAATAAACATCGAATTGTGTGAGTCCATAACTTTTTAACAAAGTAACACAAACATCTATACATATATACAGAAATTATACCCGATAATTTTTAAAAAAATTATTCCATTAAATTATTATAAAAAAAGAAGAAGAAGAAGAAGAAAAGTACCTTGGAATGATGGCGATTCCTTGCGCTTCTTCTCCAACAGATAACAAGTATTGGGCAACCTTCTCAACAAATTCACTCCCCAACATATTGTCCAGAGCAATATCAATGTCATAACAGTCTTTACCTAATAGCTAATATAAAAACCAAATCCAAGAATCAAAAATTCAAAACCATTTTCACTCTGATAATACAGGAAAGTCGCCGGAAAACAAGCAGAGAAAGGGACCCCACCTTGTCGCGGACCCAGCCGCCGGCGACTCGGAGCTGGTTCTGGAGGCCGAAGTGGCGGAGAGTTCCGAGAAGCCTATCGAAAATCTTCTTCTCGATATCGGTGAGCTCGATCTTCTCCCTGACTTGTACGAACGGAGGCGATGAAGACGCCGCCACCGCCATTGCTCGGCCCTGTCGAGAGAAGAGAGATTCTAGGGTTTGGGTTGTGGTCAATAGGTTTTTGGAGAGGGAGGAATAATGGATTCGAGAAGTGATAGTAGAGCTAGCGTTTTTGGTTCGGTAGAGAGCGAGCGAGGGAAAGAGAAGGGGTTTTAGTGCTGCTACTCGCATTTTATTGACGCTAATAGAGTCTCGGAAAGTTATTTATATAATCGTTATAAATAAACGAATTATTCTGTGATATTACTCAAACGCCATCGGACCTATTATAAAAAGTTTCGAGTAAACTTTTTAGTTTTTACACCCCAGAAAACTAGTTAATATATATATATATATATATATATATATATATATATATTTTCCCTATTTCGAGTAAAACGCCTCTCTTTTCCTTTTTTTTTTTTTTTTCTTTTTGTTTGCCTCCACATCTACTTTTCTATTTCTTATATTAATAATTCGATTTAAACGTATATGAATGTCGGACAATACTATCGGATAACGTATAACACTCAACACTACTTCATATGTTAATTTATTATTAAACATTACTGATGAATTTATGGAGGAATATAAGATAAGGGGAGTGAGGGCAGGTTTGGAATCTCATGTCTATATCGCGCGCTAATCAAACTTTGCACGGTGGCAGTTGCCGACTTGGCGCGCTATTTTGTTGTTTCATTGTTCTTTCTTTGAGCCTAATATCAGGACCATTTTCTCTCTATTAAAAAAAAAAATTCATATGGATATCCAAAATTATGTTAATGACTCTAAAAGTTTTGTCAAATATTGTTGGAAAAATGGTTTGAAAAACCATTATAAATAGTCATTTTGAGGCATGAAAATAAGTGGAATCTACATCGTGTTAATGGACATTCTTCATAGTGTCGTGTTCTCCTCTGTAAATACATTGAAATGATATATTCATATGCCTAAAATGAAGCTTAGGTGAATGAGAAATTGAAACTCAAAGTGAAGAGGCTAGAATGAAAAAATAATAGAAAGTGGGAGAAGTCCCACGTGAAAAAAATAGCATTTGGCGAAGATGTATATATAGAATTGCTTAACTTTTAATTGTTAACTTGGTAAGCTGAGAAGCTCTCTCTTACTCTGCACGCAGGGGTGCAAATTACGGCCCGATAACGTTTATCAATCCAGGTGCTTTCGCTCCTTTCATTCACCTTGAAAGCCCACAAAAGGAAGTTTAATGGGCAATTTCCAAATTTCTGGTTTAACTGCAGTAAGAAATCATTCACCATTTTATAAACACCTCCACCCCATGACATGTTCTAATTATCTTCTTCTTTCTGGCTGAAATTTGCTATCAGTGTATCTTCTTTCTGGCTGAAATTTGCTATCAGTGTTTTAGAGAGGGAGAGAGACACTGCGTTGACATCTTTATCAATTAACTACTTTCTTTTAATTATTTTCCTTGTTAAATAAAATGTCACAGTATATTTCTCTACAGGTAAAAATGAAGCTGGAGAGCTGTATCATGACTGTATAGAAGAAGACGAAACTTAACCGGTCTGACCTACTAGAGGATCGTTCTCAGTAACACCCGCAGCAGATGAATCCATATTCAATGCTGACGTCTCCAATGTCGGCACTATTGGAGGTTTTACTCTTCTCGTCACTGTCATCTTCAACCCTTCTGTCGTGTGAATTGTTGCTCCTGTAGTCATCTTTACCTGCACAAAGGAATCAATCTGGAAATTGAATTGCATATTCCAAGTTAATTCACTTCATCGAGTTTGATATGAATAAACGGACTTACTTCAGGAGCTCCGATCGCCATTTCAAAGTTAAATCTCCGAACAAGCATTGCAAGTGCCACTACAGTCTGCAAAACATAACAATTAAAGGTTCTCAAATTTTGCAGGAACTAATTTATAAGACGAAATTTCATTTCAACATCTGAGAAACGCATTACAAATTTACCTCATATGAAGCAAACATGTCGCCAACACACTTCCGTGGTCCTCCCCCAAAGGGCAAATAACTGCAAAGGGAAGGACCAAGATAAGTTCCATAACATTAGTTAATTCATCAAACAAGAAGAAAAAGACGTACTATACCTGAAACTTTGATTAGTCTCGTTTGGATTGGGTCCATCTAAGGGCCATCTTTCAGGTATGAACTTGTCTGCATTCTCCCAATGATTTGGGCTGCGATGCAGATTCCAGACAGAAATAAAAATGTCCTCTCCCCTGTAAATAAAATAGTTCATGTTAGTTATCACCTCGGCAACTGTTACAGTTTTCTTTTGACAAATTGTAACTTCTCTGCTCAGGCCTCAGCAAAGTCAAATAATACCTGGCAGTTGGCACTTTTTTCACCGAGATGGATGTATCAACTAGCTTGCGTAAACAAAATAGTATGTACAGTAACCAGTAATATCGTATTCGTATGCAGCCATAAAATAGTTAAAGAGTTGTGAGAATAATCAGGAAGTTACATATTAGTGAGATAACTAAGTAGCACTGGCACAGAATATAACCTTTTTATAGGGTATTGACCGAGCAAGTCATTCTCAATAGAGCGACGGATTAGCACCGGTGGTTGTGGGTAAAGCCTTAGGGACTGGAATCATTGAGAGGGATAAAAACAGCAGAAGACATCAAAAATGGAAACACGATAGGAAAAATGAACTTATGAAAAATCAGTAAAATAAAAAAAGTATCTACTAACTTCATTGATCACTCGAGTCGCGTACTTGAGTTTCTTCATGTCATCAATGGTTGGATACCGATCACCTAGAACTGAATCAACCTACAGGAAGGAGAAAATAACATTAAGTGCAGGACAAATTAATTTCTTAAGCTAACATCTTGGGACGTAATTGATTTTTTGATACAACTTTGGATGCCAGAAAACTTTAAAGTACCTCCTCTTGGAGCTTTGACACAACCCGAGGCTCCTGCAGCCAATTAAAAGGAAATATGATAGGGATTAGGGAACTTGATTAGTATTTGTTCTACTAGCTGTACGACATAACATCATTTAGTTCTCTAGTAATGTCTAGGAATATAAGTCTGTCATTATTATACTTGACCAGACATACTAAAATGTGCTTAAAAGCAACAACTAGATAGCTAGGGCATTTTTCAGACTGAGAACATCATAGGGTCTTAAAGAGTGGCTTCTTTTAAAAGTCATTTGCACACGACAGAATAGAAAGAAGTGGAATCATATTATAACAGCAAAAAGTTATAAGTTTTCTGCTTCACAAGCCTCAATTCCTGATGACCTTGGATAAAAGATAAAACGTCCATGTTAAAACTGCAGCTGATGTTTCATGCCCAGCTATAAGCATTGTCATCAAGTCATCACGTAGTTGCTTGCTGGAAACCTACAAATAGTTGTGAGAAAAGCTTTAAACAGCCATGATACTATAAGAATGTATTATTTTTACTAGATAGATACATCTGCATAAAAAATTGAGAGGGAAAAAAAAAAATCAAAACAAAACAAACCGCACATCATCTCCTGATGCCAAAAGGAAGTGAAGAATACTAGGATCCTTTTCATTCATGTATTCCTCATGAAATTGCAGCTCTTCTTCATCAACCATCCTCTGGAGATGCAAAATAGAGTTGCTTCTATTAGTGATAAATGTACAGTTCAGGAAAAGAACTATTCTAACGAACCATAGATTTGAAGTAAATCGCATGATCCAGTACATCAAAAAAAAAAAAAGCAATTAAGCCAGAAAAATGTAACACTTGAATTAGAAGACTAAGTTGTATAAACTCAATTTTCTAATAATGCTACCAAAATCCCGCATAAATGATCTAGAAATTCCAATTTGCTTGAAATTTTAAGGTGTCAATTCCGAAGTGTTTCAGCCCATTGAAATGCACCATATTATCACTACTGTATCACACTGATGATGTATTGTACAATTTTTATATGGATTTGATAGTATCTGGATAAGTTATATTTGTCCGATATTTTATCGACTTTCTATCTTGAGATCATCCTTCAACTAATTTTACTTCCATTATACTAAGCAAATTGACCTAACCACACTTCATAAGCAGCAGCATTTCATATATGTATTGAGAATGTATTGGCACATATATCCACTAGAATTCCAAAGACCATAATCTAAAATCTATTTCAACATTTGAGCGTCTTACCTTGCATATTGCAATCAGATTATCAAGCGTGTCATTGATTAATTTGAGAGCTGCAGAAACCTTCTTTTGTTTTGGTGATATGTCCTTCCAAATTGGGATCTCCCAGACTGGAATGGGTGCAATACTACGATCTTCTGCTTCTCTCAGGACAGTATAAACGGCCTACTCTAGTCAACATATGAACATACAAATAAGTTAAGCTGGTTCAGCAACTGTCAATGAAGATTGATGATACTGAAAAAAAAAAAAAAAAAAAAAAAGAAAAAAAAAAAGCCCAACGACAAAAGTAGAGAACAATGCTACCTCAACTATTCCAGCATCATTTGTCAATGAATCAAAATCATAATTAAAGACTGCCTTGCCAATGATATCTAATGTCAAACGGGAAAAGAGTGATTCCATCTCAACATCTTCCCCATCACTTGCAGCAGCATCTAGCTTCTGGCAAAGCCTATCTGTAGCTTGTCCAAAGAGATTGATCATAGCTGCTACATACTAGAGATAGAGTTCAAGTTAAAGTCTACATCAATTTAGACAAATTTGAATGGAGGGTTTTTACAACTGCTTTGATTTTCACCAAAGGTAGCTTGTCTGTACAAACTGCAATGAGATAAAACTAATATTGGAACCCCATATAACTTTTCTTGTTAGGCATCCACATATGTCTCACAAGCAAAGGCATATTCAAAAGCATGCTTCCTTTGTCTCTTAGACCTTGTCTAAACAACCTCCCATTTTTTCTTTTATTTCTCCCTCTTACGGGTGTTCATCAATCAGATAAAGAAATGATAACCACATATCCTTACTGAATTGGACCATGCAATGTTTCTAATCAAATATCCATGTTCTAAAGTTTCTGCAGTAAGTAAATCATTTTATCTAGTATTTTCCCCACAAAATCAACTGGAATGAAAAAAACTCACACAATAAGGATGATAACTTAAAACTTGAAAGTCTAATACCTTAAGATGCAATGCTGGAACTATAGCGCGTCGCCGAACACGCCAGATTTCCCCATCTGCTGGAATAAGTCCCTTGCCCATGACAAACTCCAGAATTTCAGCCAAGATACCCTGAAAATGAACTCTTAATATAATAGAGAGAGAGAGAGAGAGAGAGAGAGAGAGAGAGAGCGCTAGCCACTGGCTTCTTACCTTTGAATATGCCTTTGAATTATCCCTTAGTATACGTTTAGCAATGGACGGATCAGAAACTATTAAAAAAGACTGCAGCAAAAGTAGCAATTAGAAAGTGAACCGATTAACCAAAAGCACAAACTGAACGATGTATAATATTGGCGTGGTGTGTGTGTCCCTCCGTATTATCTATACTAAAGAAATAGAAAAGACCAACCTTGGGTCCAAATGTCAACCTAAAAATTCCACCATATGTGAGGAAAAGCTCATATAAGGGGATAAAGAAGGCCTCACTCTGGACAGCTTTAACAGACCCTTTTGCCTCTGGAATCTTAGGATAGTCTCCACTGCCATCAACCCAACTAAACAAGACTTCCAATATCTCTTTAGGAACTCCCAACTTTGACAAACCATTCCTCAGTTGGGATGGAAATCTTGTTTACCACAACCAAAAAGACCAGTACAAGTTAATAACTCAACCTCAAATATTTAAAATCAACCCATTAAATTTTCATACAGGGCAAAACCATAACTCAAAATTTAGTAAGCTAACATTCAAGGATCAAGTACATACAACATATCTATATATATAAACATAAATTTAAGCATACCCAGATTGTTTGACAGTAAAATCTCCAGCGGCAATCCGAGCAGACAGCTCGGCGCGTCTCTTCTGTTCCAATATCTTCTCAACCTTCTTCACTTCACTATTCACCGAGTCTGGTTCTCTACCATTCGAAGATGAACATGTAATTACAGATAACCCTGAAGTGCCTTCACAACCAAACCCCAAAAAAAAAATGTTGATGAAAAAAGCATGAATGGTATGAATTAAGTAGAATAAATACAAACTCTGGTGATTATAACCTCTTTGTCCAATTGGGTATGAAGCAGAAGAGGAGGAGGTAGTGGGTCTGAGTCTGTTGGTGTGAATCTTGGTCTGAAATGAGGGAAGCAGAGAAATGTTGGCAGCCATGGAAGTCAAATAACTGCCTCAGAAGTTGTTGTTGATAAACCAAAAGGTGTGGAACCTGGTTTCTGGCTCATTAATCACTTCAAGGAAGTTAAAAATGTTTTTCCTTCACTAAAAAACAGGCTTGGAATCTTTTCTCATAGTCTTGCACAGCTAGCAGTTAGATACTCGAGGTCGACTTGTACGACATGCACGGTGTCGCCACACCAGGGCAGCTATCACAGTTTCTGGACCAGACCACTTAACGGGCTAATATCCACTGTTTCTTTTGGTATTGGGCTTCGTTTTCTAGCCCAATCCAATCCCTTCGAGGCGGGAGCGGTTCAAGTAGATGTTTACGACATGTCGTTTCTTTTAAGGGATAAAACGTGGGGAGCAGAAATCACACGACTTTTCTGCTCATAGGAAAACTATATTTGTTTTAATTTATTCAGGGAAAAAAAATGTCGAACGAAAAGAAGAAAAATGTATTTTTTTTCCCTTCAGGAAAAGACCAAAAGCTATAGTTGTCTGGATTAATACCCAACTACCTGTGCGTGTCCCTTTAAGTTCTCATCACAAGTCAAGGTAAGTCCCTATCTTTTTAAACTAGAGTCATGGCTCGAAGAGAATGATGCACCAAGAGGATTCAAACTGTCCACCTGAGAGTGAATACTTCCACGTACCAGGCTTTTCAACCACTTGAGCCACCACTTGCCCTTGGGATTACAAAGGTAAATGTTGGGTTTTTTTTTTTTTTTTTTTCCGTTGTTTTTTTCTCATGTGTCTTTGGCAATTCAAAATTGTCTACGATTTTTTTTTGCGATGCCAACTCTTGGAGCGTGGTCCAATTATGAACTCTTGACCATCATGTGCTTGAAGTTGGCAGAAGAACTATTGATATGGAAGACCCTGTTGATGGCCTCAAGGGAATAATGACTATTATTCTCTTCCCCTACTTTCCTTAAAAAGGGATGCACTGGATCTCTGTGTTTTTAAGACCAGGAAAAAGGAGATGGTGTGGCNAAAGGTAAATGTTGGGTTTTTTTTTTTTTTTTTTTTTGGTAATAAAAAAAAAAGGTTGTTAGAGGGTAGTGTATACCTATAATTCTAGGTAATAGATCTACCCGTGTCGATTAATGAATCCTTCTCAATGTAGGTTGCCAATAAACTTTCGATCACCGCAGTGGTGACGATTTGAACTCAAGACCTCTTTATCAAGGAAATGAGTGTCTTATCACCCACCTGTTAACACGATAATAGGTTAATGTTATTTTCCTATGAGAATGAACTATTTGGTATTTCCATATGTCATGCCGTTTTGTTCGTTAAGGACTAGGGAATAAACAATGTGCAATTTGTTTTTATTTGATCACTGACACGTCAATTGCTAAGCAAAAGAATATTTGGACAATGGACATGTTATTTGTTAAGTAAAGAGAATCAACGACGTGCGTTTTATTTTTGTTTGAAGTGTTGACTTTCTATAAAATTAACTGTCGTTTGTCATGAAACAAATAAAATCAAAGATGTCGTTAACTTACGTTCGTCTCTTTTTTCTTAAAAAAAAAAAAAGAAAAAATAACTTATGTTCGTCTCTTCTCTCTTGTAATTTTCACTCATGATTCCTTGCTTCAATTGTTTTTTAGGTACGGAAAAAAAAAAGAAAAGAAAAATGTAAAGAGGGAACAAAAAGGAAAAAACAAAGGGAAAAAGACACTTAGTACTACCTTTTGATAAATAATACCAAGAATACTATGTCTAAACTTTTACTTATTTTTGTACTATATTTTTTTAGAAAAATAATAAATTCTTACTAAGAAAGACTAAATTACGTCTTAGCATTTCCATTTTTTCTTGTTTCCTTTTGCTACTAGTTTATTTGTAACTGATCACTCTAAAACTAATTACCAATTTATTATTAGAAATCATAAACTAATTGATTTTTGGAAACTAGAAACCAAATTGGTTATTAAAAACCAACAACTATATTGGTTTTCACCATAAATATCATTATTTAGTTAATAAAAACTGAAAACTAAATTAGTTTCTATCATAAACAGTAGAACTATTTGGTTAATTCAATTATTGATTAATATAAACCAATTTGGTTATTGGAAACTAGTTGCCAGAATCCAAAAACCTATATATTTCTGTTGCTTTTACTTCAAAAATATAATTACTTAATTTGAGAACTTGATCATATTCTTCAGCGTCCTTATTTAATACCTCACCCAATTCTTGCTACAGGGCATTCTTCAAAAAGGAAATCGCAATAGCTTTCAGGAAACTTTTATTGTTTACTGTGATTTGAAAAAGAAACCACAATGGTTTCTAGGAAATTTTTGTGGTTTCCTGTGATTTACTTAGCTACAGGGCAATCTGCTAAAAGGAAACTACGATGGTTTCCTATAGTTTATTTAGCTACAGGACATTCTGCAAAAAAGAAACTACAATGGTTTCACGGAAATGTTCATGGTTTCATGTGATTTACTTACGTACAGGATATTCGGAAATCACGATGGTTTCCTGTGATTTATTTAGCTACAGGACATTCTGCAAAAATGAAACCACAATGATTTTCCGGAAATATTCATAGTTTCATGTGATTTACTTACGTACAGGATATTCGGTTAAAGGAAACCAAAATGGTTTCCAGGAAATCTTTGTGCTTTCCTATGATTTACTTACATACAGGACTTTCGACTAAAGGAAACTAAACTGGTTTCTAGGAAACATTTGCGGTTTCTTATAATTTACTTACTTACAGAACATTCCGCTAATAGGAAACTAAATTAAACCAAATTGGTTTCCAAGAAACCTTTGTGGTTTCCTGTAAAAAAAAAAGATGACTTATTAACTAAAATGCCATCGCGTTTTCTAACTTTCAAAATATTTAGAAAAATACCATAAAAAGGTTGTACGGATTTTTATTATTTTTGAAAGGTCGTAAATTTAGTATTATTTTTTGAAAAATAGGTATAAGTGTCCAAAACTCAAAAACAAAAACTCAATTTGTAAAAAATATATATATATATATATATCTAATATGCCAATTATACAAGAATAATTATATAAATATGTTCATTTTATATTACCAATTGAAGACTGATACATTCATATATAAGAGGCCAAAATCTAAAGAGGCTAGTATTTGGCCATCGAATTACTCCAATTACCGATAGGAATATTTGATAAGAGTATAATTGAGCTTTTTATACATACAGATATACATACATACATACAGAAATGATCGAGGATCCATCTCCAACTACAAAATGCTAATTGCTAAACATGAATAACTAGTAATTGAAAGACGGAAATTATAAAGCTAATTAGTAAATTCTCTCTATTCCAAACCAATTCTCACAACTCCTCGACCAAGAGATCCACACCATGTTCAGGTTCGATGACCAACCTCAAGGCTGGTTTGTGGACATAGTTTGGAGAAAGAGAGAATGAGAACTTGGAGATAATGAGAGCTATGAGTATCTTAAGCTCAACCATGGCCAAGTTCTGCCCGAGACAAACCCGTGGCCCGACTCCGAAAGGCATGTAAAGGTGGGGAAGCTTGCAGGCCCCTGTGATTCCATTGGAGAATCTGTCTGGTTTGAACTTGTAGGCATCAGGGCCCCATATTTCAGGGTCGGTATGGTGGGTCAAAACCATAGTCCAAACGTTCACACCCTTCGGGACAAAAATGTTACCAAAATTCATGTCCTTGAAAGCCTCCCTTGACACAACTGATACTGGCGGGTAGAGCCTTAATGATTCATTAATCACCATTTGTAGCTGCCAAAAAAGAAAAAAGAAAAACACAAAATTAGTAAAACTGCATACTTAAGAGAATTGTGTAATTTGATTATTTATAAAGCAATGTTATCCATCCTAATAAAGATAAAAACATTGTTCGCATGTTATATTCTCATCGTAACAATTGATTTATATTACCAACAATCATTCATTATATCTTAGTTGTCCACCATAAATCATTTGACATTTGGGTTTTTTTTTTTTTTTTTTTAGCCCAATCATAATGAATATCATTTTTGCTATTTGCTAAATTCTTGTTCAGTGATATTTTTAAATTTTAGCTTAAAAATGTGAAATGGTATTTTTCACCACCAAGTTAGGTAGAGAACTCTCTCCTGTCTTGTGAATACCTGTTTCATTTTACGAAGCATAACGGAATCAGGATTCCGGCCGCCGCAGATCTCGGCGACCTCCGACCGAACTCGTTCTTGCCAATCGGGATTCATGGCCAACAACATGAGACACCACGTGGCAGAGACGGCAGTCGTCTCGTAACCGGCCAAGTATATGTTCTTGCAATTGTCTACAATGAACCTATCCGTTGCCTCTTGACTTAGATCACTATTCTTAGCCCCCTCGAGGACCATTTGCAATAGGTCCTTTTCGTACGCAGCTTCCATTCTCTCTTTCACCACTTCTAGTATCAAATTTCGTACCTCTTTCTCTAGTGCCCACGCTTCTCTATTGTTCTTAGTCGGAAGATGCCTATAATATCACAATAAAAAATCAACTAATTAATTTAATACCAAAAAAAGAAAAAGTAAGGAAAAATAGAACCCTTTTTTTTTTTTTTTTGGGTACCTAACACCAGGAATCCCTGTAGCCAAACACTTTTTGGCCATAGCTTCTTGAAGCTCTCTTAACTTGAAGAAAATCTCTTGCCCTTTGGCGAAATTGCTCCCAAAACAAGCTCTAGAAATCACGTCACCAGAAAAACTCCTCATATACTCGTCGATCTTTATATTTGCAACTCCACCCTCTTCCTCAATCCTGCTCTTCCATGAGTCAACAAGCGTAGTGGTTGACTCTGTAATAAGATTCAACATTCCCTGTATAGAAAAAAAAAAAAAATTCAAAACCTTTGTCGATATCACTTTTTTTTTTTTTACTGCAAAAATTTTACAACATCAAAAAAATTACTATGCTAATATTATCTATCTCGTACCTTAACCTTGTCCATATACAATTCTGGAGCAAGGATCTTCCTCTGATGGGCCCAAACGGCGCCGTTGGAAGTCAGAATCCCCTGTCCAAGCAAAGGACCTCGCTCCTTGTGCTGATAACTAGGCTTCCCCAAGTCCAAAGATGTACATGTTGTTATTTCTCTCACCGCGTCAGGTTCATTCACGTACAATATTTGTATGTTTCCAAGAGCAAACACGAAAACATTTCCTGTATATATAATAATAGCAAACATCAAACTATGCCCTAAAACTTTGTCACATAAAATAAAATTTCACTAACATATGATTTGAAAACTTTGGTCAATTTACCAAATTTGTTTCTCCATTCCTGAAAGAAGGGAAAGAGAAACGAGGCGAGGTCGTGAGGCTCGGCGGGTTCGCTGGCGGCGGCGGCATCGGACTGAGCCTTCCTGATCTCTTTAATGTTTCCGAGCAAAAAGTTGGACGGTGGCCCGGCTATTCCCTGATCTTTCAGAATAGCTCTCAACCTCTTTGGTTTCAGAACCAAAGCATTGTACAAACGAGAAAACAAAGCAAAAAGGGTGAGAAATGCAATGGTCAAGAAGGCCTTTCCAATTCCAATCTCCATGGCTCAACTTTCTTTGTTTCTTTCTTAGGAGTTAAAATATTAAATGGAGTTGGTTCAGGTGGTATCTAACGTTTCAATTTATGCATGTATATATAGTGCGTGACTCTTGGTGTACGGTGTTATTGTGGTGCTTAAGAAGTCTATTGTAAGTTGTGACCGCATGACTTGGTATTGACTTCAGACTAGCCGAGTTTATTAAAATAATTAGTGGTTATACTGCACTTGGTCATTTGGTAGTTGTAATTTGAGATTATATGTTAACCAGACGTTATACCACGCTTTGCGCGAGTTGGTATTATATTACATACATTAAATCTAATTTATAGTTAGGTTCAATGTATTACAATATTAAAGAATGAATTTATCTCTGTATTTATTTTGATGAGATGAATGTTACATAATTTTTTGTTCGATGAACTAAATTTAATATAAAGTATAATATTATATAAAACATTAAATAATGTATTTAATATTATATTTATTTTGATGAGACGAATGTAGCACAATTATTTGTTCGATGAACTAAATTTAATATAAGGTATCATTAATATTAAACTAAATATAATATTATATAATACATGTATATATTACAACCAATCATAGCATGAAAAAATAATAATAGGACCAATCATATCGTGAAAAAATTAAGAATTTTCTAAAAATTTTAAAAATAGAATGGTGATCAAAGAAGCTATCAGAATTTTTACACTTTCTCTCTCCTTCAAGCTTCTAAAAATTTTAAAAATAGAATGGTGATCAAAGAAGCTATCAGAATTTTTACACTTTCTCTCTCCTTCAAGCTTAATATATATATATAGATTACTGCAGCATTTTTTATTATCTCTTCTTATTAAGAAGGGATTTATTGTTTATATATTTTTCTATTCAATTTTTTAGGTCCAGACTTCGTCTCGATTGTTATGTCACGATGTCATTAAAATTTATCTATGATGGATAAATCCCGTCAACTATGACAGTATGCTTTTAATGTCTATGCTTGAGAAGGATAAGGATGTCGTGGGCTACAAGGGGCCCAATAGAGATTTAAAGCGGAGGTCACTACAATAAAACACGCGTTTTATTGTAACGACTCTCGCTTTAAGTCATAAGAGGTCCACAGACTTATGACTCTAATATATGGACCTTGTCGTTACTCGTCCGTACTGTACTTTGTGAGTCCCATAACTCTTAAGGATTTTTTTCACGTCCCTAGCTCTACTTGAATCCAAAATCTCCACTTTAAGGAGAACTTACAAACTTAGCTAGTCATCTGAATTGTCATCTCTCTAGGCCCATACCTTTTGAGTTTTTCTTTCACGTCCCCAGAGGTTCGAACATTAGAACTCCACTTTAGGTGTTCTTAAATATGTGAAAATAGATTACACTATCAATAGAATCTTATAACTATACCTATCTTAAAATTTTAAATGCTGACAATTAATTTATGAAGGTTCATATATATATATAGAGCAGCAATTGATATTAATGATAATAAATTGAAATAGGAAGTGGTACTTATTTGTTTAAAGTTAAAGGATACATTAAGTCTAATTTATAATTAGGTTTAATAGATTACAACATTAAATAATGTATTTATATCTACATTCAAAAAATAAATACATTAACATAACGATAATAATTAATTTATTTTGATGAGATGAATATAGCATTATTATTTATTCGATAAACTAAATCTAATATAAGCTATCATTAATATTAAATTAAATATAAATTATATATATATGTATATGTAACGACCAATCATAACATGAAAAAATAATAATAGGACTAACCACAGTATAAAAAAAAAAAGAGTTAACTTAGAAATTTTCTAAAAATTTTAAAAATAAAATACTATTCAAAGAAGCTATCACATTTTTTCACAGCTATATATATATATTTATTTATATATATATATTAGTCTTGTATTTTTTTTTTCTCCGAAAACTACTGCAGACGTCTTCCTTCAAAAAAAAAAAAAAAAATTATTGGAAAGCCCCATTCAAGAAAAAAAAAGTGGGGGTTATTGAGGAAGTCCCCACTCAAAAAAAAAAAATAAATTAAAAAAAAAGGTCACTGGGCAAGTCGATAAAAGTGAAAATATTATTGAGGAAGTCCGGAATCGTTATAAAAACGAACATAGTTGGTAAATTTGATATTTCTAAATAAACAACTAAAACAAGATGTTAAAGGACACAAATATTATTCAATATTCAACACAAAGAATCATTTTGCTTGTTTATTCTATATCCACGCAATTCTATTTTATGGCATCACCTGATTAAGGTATAATCGTGATTTTTGAAGAAAACAACTAATAAGTATTTGTTAGTGGGGTTTTTGTGAAAGTGGTGTGTAGAGAATTTACTAGGAAGTTAGAGTTTAAGATAATAGACAGACAATCTCAGTCATAGCACAAACACACTAACAAAAGTTTAGGACTTACAAATCGTTATAACATTGATAAAAATTATAAACAGTTTTTTTCAGTCTAAAGTTAAGAGATTTCGGAAAGATTTTGTTCTTAATGTATAAACAGTAACGTTGTAGTCTATAGACATTATTTTATTTTTTACCCAAAATTCGTCCCAAAATGATTTGGCATCATTAAATTGCATTTTTCGGCGAAGTGAAACCGTAACATGTAAAGTTGTGCCGCACATGAAGAAAGATTATGCCATATTTCAGTCCAAAAAAATTAAATTATGCCCCATTATTTAGTTCAAAAATTGTGTGAAAATGAGTTCCTTATCATTCATTACTCCTTTAAAATTTACGGCTAAAACGTTATTTTTCTCATAATTTACATACAAACAGAGCCTTTTTTTTTTTTTGGATAAAATGCAAACAGAACCATTAATGCTTATAATTATGGATCCTGAAAGGAAGATCAGACGGTTTGGTGGTTCTATGAGAAACCATTTTTTTTTTTAAAATATGCAATTTTTTTTTTTCTTTTGGATGGGTATGTAATAAAGTTATTGACTCTTAGGCTTTGTTTGGTAGAAGGGATGAGTAGTAGGGGTGGCAATTCGTGTTGCCGTGTCGTAATCGTGTCGTGTCGAGACACATGTATAACGAGAATATGCTAAACCCGAACACGACACGTTTAATAATCGTGTCACTATTTATAAACCCGTACACGACCTGCTAAATTAACAGGTCACCTGTGACACGACACATTTAACACGATATTTACACGGGTCATATTCAGGTCGTGTATAACCTATATTAACATGTTTACCATCTAACCTATTAAATGAATCAAA
>JXTC01000003.1:1416928-1432804 GCA_002914845.1 Trema orientale
CCTCTCCATAAGTCTTTTTGTAGCAAAAATGAATACAATTCAGCTTATATCGAGGATCTAGAATAACCGCTATAGCCAAAGTTGTACTAAATTCAGACCAATATTTATCAAATTTTGTCCACATCTTGTTTGCTATAGCTTTCAGGTATTCATCTTCTCCTTCTTTATTTTCCTTTAATGCCACATAACACATATAGATTGCAGGGAAATACAAGTTGGCAGTGGGGTACTTTGTGCCAGAAATCATAAAAGTAGCATCATAAAATACTTTCAAAAATAAACTAATTTTCTCCACTTTCTCCCACTCTTCTCTTGAAGGACAATTCTTATAGTTTGAATCACTTAATTCCATATGTTGAAAGGCCCTACGATAGAATAGAGCACTTTGAAGCATAAGGTAAGTAGAATTCCATCTAGTAGACACATCTTGACATAACCCTTTCCTACAACCATCTGACACTAAGCTCACACATTCCAAAAATTTCTGCTTTCTAACTTGAGATCCCTTGACATATTTAACACTCTCTCTAATTTTAACAATGCATGGATCAATTTGTTTCAACCCCTCTTGGACAATTAAGTTAAGTATGTGAGCACAACATCGCATATGAAAATGATCACCATTGCACACAAGTAACCCTTTAAGATTCAATTGTTATTGCAACATCTCAACAGAAACATCATTGGATGAGGCATTGTCTAAAGTAATACTAAATACTTTGCTCTCAAGTCCCCATTCACATAACAAGCCATGTAGTTTTTCAGACAATGCTAAACCACTATGCGGAGGAGGCATAAAGGTAAAACTCAACACCTTTTTTTGCAAACACCAATTCTTGTCTATATAATGGCACGTCAAACATAAATATCCATCACTTGTCAATGAGGTCCATAAATCTGATGTGAAAGATACTCTACCAGGAGCTACCTCTAACATAGATTTCACAAATGCCTTCTCTTTTTTATACATTTTAACTGTATCAGCTTTTACAGTGTTTCGGGATACTAATTGTATGGCAGGGTGCAAATAGCTAAATATTGATCTTATGCCCTCATATTCAACAAAATTAAAAGGCAAATCATGCGTAATTATAGCATGTGTGACCATATTGCGAAATTTTTCAGAATCAAACTTAGATCCACCAAGACTAATTGCACCGCTATCTTGAGATATCAATAACTGCCCAACATCTAGATGATTTCTTCTAACACATGAATCAATGTGTCTTTTCAAATTACCTGTACCGTATTTACTGTCAGCAAAATACTCCACTCCACATAGCTTGCATCTTGCCCTTTGCTTTTTATCAGGACCCAAAGGAAGCATGTCAAAACTTTTCCATACTTTGGAAGTTAACTTTCTCTTGCGCTTCAATTGTTGGTCAATACCACCACTTCCACCATTCTCATCGTCAACATCAATTGGTACATCAACACTGTTGGACTCTAAATCATCAAGATTGATTTCAAGTCTTTGCTTATCCATCTATATATCAAGATAAACCAAAGTCTCATGTAGCATTGTTTAGAAATATATTGGTTCTCATGTAGCATTGTTCAGAAATATATTGGTTCTCATGTAGCATTGTTCAGAAATATATTGGTAATGAAAATGCAGTGAAACAGAATAAACACAACACAAATGTATCAAACGCAAGTTTAGAAAGTCGAACCAAAACTCAAAAGTCAGAGAAAACAGGAAAGAAGGGAGATAGATCAGCATATATACCAGTTTTTCAATATGGTAAATTCAAATTACAACTCCATCACATCCCTATCCCCATCCCCATCACCAGATTATTGCATATGAAACGCTCTTTAAAACCACAAATTAATGAGATCTTACAATGCCTACATCAGATCCAAGTAATACATGCTTTTGCTCACACTTAAAAAGATCATCTGCAGTAGCAACAATACATGCTTTTCAACTTCCTAGTTCATATATATTTCAATTGATCATAGTTGTTCGTTTTTCTGGAATTGAAGAGCTAGATGACCATGTTATCGATCAAACAAAATCATAAACCATATATAAGCATCCAAAGAAAAGCAAGCCTGATTTCTTTCAGAAGTTTCATTCGGCAACTATCCATCAGTATTCAATATAAAGAAAATAAAAGACGGAATTTAGAAAAGGGAACAGAGGAAAGCGTATCTATTGACTCTTAAAAAACTGTATTAAAAAAAAAGAGAGCAACTCTAATCACCTGGATCGGGTTTGAGCTGGGTTAGCGAGCTCGCGAGGCTACCTTAGCCGGATTCCGAGTTTAGTTCGAGCAGTGTGAGAGCAAGAGCGAGATCGGTGGAAAGAGCGACAGATCCGTGGGTGAAACTGAAGGGTTGAGGACCTTGAGATTCTTGAATGAGGACTGAGGGGTTGTGATTTGTGAGTGAAATCGTGAATGGGTGAGCTGGTGAGGTGAGGACTGTGAGACGGTGAGAGTTAGATGAGTGTGAGAGATAGAGTCAGAGAGCATGAAAGAGGAGAGAGATGAGAGCGGCTGCCAGCTGGCTGTGTGTTTGTGAGTTTTGAGTTTTAACTTTTAAGTGTGTGTGTGTGTGTGAGTTTAGGGTTTACTTAGAAAAGGAGCAAAATGACAAAAATGGGGTAGGATTGATAGGATACTACTCGGGTTATTAAAAGGCTAAAAGGTAATTTTCTTTTTTTTTTTTAATTAAACTTATTTAATTTTTTTTCGTGTCATAAACGGGTTCTTAACGGGTTAATTTCGGGTTGACACGATTTTGACCCGTTTATTAATTTTGGATTTAATCGTGTTAAATGGGTCAATTTCGAGTTTAGCAGGTTAACATGCTTTTGACCTGTTATTTAATCGTGCCTAATCGGGTTTAACCTGTACCTGTTTAAGCCAAACCCAAACCCGCTAATTTCGTGTCGTTTTCGAGTCGTGTAATCGTGTCGTGACCTGAATTGCCAGCCCTAATGAGTAGAAAGATGGAGAGAGTTGGAGAAAGAGGAGTGGATCTTCTTTTAATTGGTAGGAGGGAGAGATGGAGGGAGAGATGGAGGGAGAGGAGAAGTGGAGGGGGAAAATCTCCCTCTAAGCCCACAAAATCTCATCATTCCAATTTTGGAAGGATTGGAGAGAAATGAAGAAAAAAAAAATGAATTGACATATATATCCTCTGAAATAATTATTTAAATAATTATAAAATAGATATTATAGTAATTTCATGAATAAATATTCTTCATCTTTCTTACCAAACAAAATAGGGGATTATCACTCTCCTCTCCCTCCTTCACATTTTCCATCCTTCCATAATTCTCCGTCCCTCCTACCAAACATAGCCTTAGACTTCCCCGGAGAATGCAAAAAGTAATTTCAACGTTCAATTGATACATTCAAATTCAATATTCTTCTTCCGGCGAATATTCTTCTTCTTCTTCTTTTTTTTTTTTTTTTTTTTTTTTTTTGAGGTCAACCTGCAACGTCATGTGCGTGAAACCGAAGTTTAGTTGAAAATTTTATGTTGGGGTCATATGGAGCAGTAATAAAATGGTGGATATTTAATGGTAAAGGATTTTAAGGACATATATACATATATAGAATTAGGATAGAAAGAATAAAATATAAATTGCCATCACTTCTAACATGAGAATAAGAATTTAAGAAAAATTTGATTGCCAATTGAGGTAACACATGATTTATTTTCCTTGTTATTCCATGGCCTACCAATTATTGACATCCTTCGGTTCAACATATGTGCCAAATGGTCCGAAATAACATAAAAACGACATGTTGTTTATACAAAAATCTGAGAAAAGATGCTTGTAGTTTTGGCATAATCTGAATTAGGTAGTCAAAACAGGCGGCTACATGTGATTGGTGCTTTTAATTTAAACAGGTATACCCATCAAAGAAAGAAACAAGAATATTAACATTAGAAAATGTAATAACAATGAGATTAACTGATAAATAACAAGCACGTTATTCACGTAATGAATTAACAGAGCCATACAGAAACAAACTCCTTTTCTGTCATAATATTACAAACCAAAACCCACCTATTTTGACCGTTTAATGCCGGAGAGGGAATCCAAATCCAATCATCAATGCCATAAAAAATATATATTACTCAACTTTACGTGCAAAGGTAAACAGATATTGTAGGATATATTATCTCGATGTTAAATTTTAGAAAAAAGTCACAACAATTGAACTTCTTTAGTCTTCACTGGTTAAGTGTATATATATATATAGAGTTTTCAATAGAAATTATTGTTTTTGCTTCACTGATGGGTATTTTGACCAAATTAAAATTGACTTGGAATAAAAGGTTAATTTCACATATTTTCACTTTTATTTTGGCTCCATCCATGAGTAGTTGCGTATTTGTAATTTTTTATTTCTTTTATAATTTTTTTTGAAAAAGTTAATATATATTAATTGAAAAATTAAAATGGAACCCTTAATAATTTGTATAGTTCTTATGAAATTATATCAATTAAATTATTTATAAACTATATTTTTCGGATAATTTAATATTACATAATATGCCATTTGTAAAATTTTCGTAATTATATTTGTAAACGTTTTTTTTTTTTCTGGCTCTCTAATTTATCTTAGCATGTATAAATATTATCATTATTCATAGAGGTCTTTTCTTTAATATCCTTTTTCCTTCAGATCTTTCTATTATGCTATACATGCATTCTTACAAGAGTAGTGTATTATCACTACGTTCTAGAAAGTAATGTTTCATAAATTTATATTTGGTAAATAATTCTACCAGATCAAAATTGTACATAGTTTTTAAAAATAATTAGTCCTCTGTAATAAGAAGTAGCTAGGAACAAGAGTACATGTATAATGTGAGTTCCCNAAAATATATATTAAAAAAGGAATTTAGTAAATTAATATCTATATGCTATCATGAATAAAATAAAAATAGATATAAATTTTTTTTTTCAATTAAAAAAAAAGTACCTTTCACCAATAAATATACGTAATGTAGAGATATATTCTAAATATAATGGATGAAATATTAAAAAACGTGTAATAGAAAAAAGACACAGAGAAAATGTATTAAGGTAATATACTTAAACCTGAAAAAGAACTAGCATTTCAGGAATGAGAATGAAAAAAAAATGGAAAGGGAATTTAAAAAAAATAAAATTGTCCAACTCATCATGTCACAAATAGGTTACTTATTTTTTAAGTTTTAGATAATTTTCTATATTTATATAGGTATTAATTACATTAAAATTTTTAGTAAAATTAGTAATATTATTATAGCCATTAGATCAAAATTCAATAGTTCAAATTAAAGTACCTATCCATGGAGCAAAAATAAAAATCTACATTGAAACCTTATATATATATATATATAGGCACCAATCCAATAGGTTTTTTTTTTTTTTTTTACCTATCCATAGGTATTATTTTGTCCAATTGGAATTTATCACGCACGTCTTTTTATAGTAAAAGTTAGAGAGATAAAAGTACTAAATAATAAGTATTTATTTTTGTTATTTTTTTTTTTCAACTACCCAAATTATGCTAGCTGTTATATTATGATCCAACGACTGAAAAAAAGAAATACCTACAGATAAGTAAAAAAAAAAAAAAAATACGTATCGGATTGGGAATCTATATATATATTATATACAGTAGTAGGATATTCCTTGGGACCAGTCCCATTGCACGATTTAGCCAATATAGAATATATTTGTCCAATACCATATTAGATAAATATATTCGGTGTTAGCTAAATCATATGACGAGACTGGTTTCTGAATAAGAACTATATCCAAAGCTATATATGAGGTGTCTCTTGATGATAGAAATATTGAATAATTACAAAAATATCTCCAAGATTTAGATGAAATACTCAATTAATTCATTCAGTTTTCACAAATAAAAGCAATACCTATTGGATTGGGAACCTATACATATATAGTTACCAATCAAGTAGGTACCTTTTTTTTTTACCTATCTATACGTTTTTTTTTTTTTAATCATTGGATCATTGATCTAACGGCTATTATAATTTGAGTAGTTGGAAAAAAATAATAAAAATAAATATTCATTATTTAATGTTTTTTTCTCTCATCTTTTACTATAAAAAAAGAAGTGCGTAACCAATTTTAATTGCCCAAAATATAATTAAAAAAAAAAATTCCTACTGGGTTTGTGCCATATATATCCATTAGATTAGTATATCAATACATATTTTACCTTTATGTGTAATTTGATCAAAATTGCTATAACTTTAGACTTGTAACCAAAGAAATACAACTTTTAAAAGGAAAAAAAAAAAAGTGGTGGTAATTCTGGTGAATGAAAAGGAGAAAAAGAAGAAGAAGATCCAATGAAGAAAAAGTCTTATACAGAATTTTCTTTTTAATTATCTTTTATTATTTAGTTAATTAATTGTGTATGTAACGGTATATTGGTCTTTTCCTTTAAAAAGTTAACGAATGGATGGATTTGCATGTATATATGAGATTTTTTATTACCTTAGAAAATATATATTTTTGTTATTTATGAAATAAGTCAGATAAATTGAGCATTTACCTATATATACAAAATATATTCTTTTATGATCCTTAGAGATATATAGTAACAGAAGTTTCAAGTATGTAAGTATGTATATATATACATATATATATACATGTTTGTTTTTTTTTCTTTTTATTTTCTTTTGAATTTTTTTAACACTCACGTGATATCACACGTGCTTTTTCCGTGACAAATTAACAAATATTTTCAATTTGGCTCAAATTATTGGAAAGTCAGAGGAACTTAATTGCCAAAATTAAAATTATATGAAATAAATCGTTATAGCATACATGGTCAAGGGACTAATTGTACCATTAACCCTATATTTTTTGAAGTTTCAATGCTATGTCACGTCTGCCATATCTTCAATTTTCTTAAAACATTAATACAGTATTGGTAAGAAATTAGGGCCCCGTTTGGTTCACCTATTTGAATGGGTATATTTGAATGGAAATTATGGAATGCGTTATAATTAGAATGGGAGACATTTAAAGTGAAATAAATTGGACTGAGTTATAATTAGAATGTGAGACATTAGAATGGACTATTCAAAAACACCTCATAGACTCCATTCTTATTTCAAGACATAAAAAACCCATTCCAATGATTGATTGACTAATGGACTATTTGAATGGAAAAACTGAATTGTTGAAACAAAACACCCATTCTAAAAAACCATTTGAATGGAAAAACTGGAATTGTTGAAACAAACACTCACTCCAATAGGTTTTCCATTTGAATGGAATGGAAACAAATAGGCCCTAAGACTTTTAGAGTTTGCTTGGATTCACTTTCACTTTCATTTTCTGTTTTTTGTTTTTTTAAACAGAAAAATGAAAAAAAATTTTGGAAGTTTGCTTGGCAACCTTGTTTTTATTTTTTATTTTTGTAAATTGTTACCAAAAATTTCAAAAAATATGGTAACAAAAAATTTCTAATACCTTTAATATTTTTAAACAAATTTCAAAAAGAAAAGAGCATACAAATATTTGTACACTAGTGTGTACATATGTATATGTATATACACAAATACAAGTCTATATGACTTTCTCAGTCGTTATTTGCACTTTTTTATTTTTGAAAACAAGTAGTGAAATAAAACTTACCAAGCATGTTTCTTGTTTTTAAAAATTAAAAACCAAAACAAAATTTTTACTTTTATTTTCAATTTATTTAAATAAAAAACTAGAAGTGAATCCAAACAAGCCCTTAATTTGTGACGCAGTAGGTCAATATTTATACTCGTCAAAAATCAAAGCACTGGTTAGTTTAGGTAGTATAGCTTTCAAAAATTTCCACCCTATCACCTCAAGGCGTCCATGTTTACTTTCCACTATTGAGATCGGTAAAATTGGACCCAAACTATCGTAAGTTTTATTTTAGTTTATTTAAGCCATCCATATGTTTGTGTATGATATTAATATTAATATGAATTTATATATTTTACATATATTAGGAATGTTCATCTAATCTAATCTACATTTTTTTAGCAAATTGTATCCGATACGCATAAAAGTACAGATTTTAAAAATCACATCCAATCTAATCCGTATAGAAGATTTTAACTAATCCAATCCGATCTGTGAATGTGGGGATTGAATCGGCTAATTTTTACTTAAACCTCATAAGTAAGTCTTTATAACTACGTTTTGAGTTAGTTTTTTGTTCTAAATTATTTATTTTTAGGACAAATTTAGGTCTTTGTATTCTAAAAAATATTAATTATATGTGGTGACTTGTATAATAACATTTTACAACTATACTGCAACCAACAAAAAATTTTACAACATATATGAATTATAAAAATTATATAATTAAATCTACATACTATATATACTTTTAAGTGCAAGTTGAATTAGATTAGTTACTTTCAAGGAGAAAAATATATCTAGTCCGCGTAAGAACGAATTTTAGAAATTCAATCTAATATAATTCGTATATGTGCAGATATACGCACTTTATGAATTGGATTGGATCGGATTAGATAATGTAGATTTTGAACACCCCCTCTAAAAGATGTTTAGTATGCTCTTTCTTTTTTTTTTTCTAAATAAAAAAACACAATTAATTAGGAACAAAGTTGCTTCTACTATTTTTGTAATTTTGTTGAACCAAAAGAAACGGCCGAGAGCCGTACATACCAGTATACCACTCTAGAAGGTATTTTCAAGTTTCAAGGAAAATCTTTATTAATAGCTTTGGAGTCAACTGGAAACTCTCTTTATGGAAAGTAACTTCTACTTTCTCAAAAGCAAAGTAGAAATGTACCGAATTAAATCAGTCTGAACTAATCAACTTACTCTTTTGCCTGGAAATTAACATGGGACAAGGACCTAACATTTTCTTAGGTTGTTGTGACCTAGCAATAAACTAACATAACATTTATCCACTTGATATTGCCAGGAAATTAAAGCAAATTAAGACTTTAGAATTGTGCTTGTATTAACTTAAAATCGTCGTATGAACATAAGCAGCATTTTTTCCACGGCGCCAGTCAATACATATAAACTTTACGTGAATATATATATATATATATATATAAGCCAAAGCCACACAACTTTTTTCGCTTGGTTACTCGTGAAAGACGCACCGATCGTGTACTTCCAAGAAAAGCGTGCGCCACAAGGCCATAATAGTATACGATATATTATCCTTCTCATAAGTCTATATTATATATTTTCATGCTCGTCTGTTTCGATGTTTGAATATTTCTTACTCGGTTGTGACTTCTTTTTCTTCTTGAATATTTCTTACTCGGTTGTGACTTCTTTTTCTTCTTCTTTAAATCTCTTATTTTATTTTTTTATTTTTGCCTTTTGACAGTTTAGCAGCTGGTATTATAGAGACAGACTAAAATTTACACTTTAGTATATATTTAGTGTTTTTCATGTTCCATTTGTTGCCAAAACCATTATAAGTTGTCCCCTATATCCCTCTATGGCGTCAGTTGGACTAATTTTCTTGGATGCAATATCTAGAAATAGTCATACATGCATCATTGTTGAGACAACTTCGGTTGTACGCAAAGAGAAGGCTGATGATGATCAGTGCGACAGTGCCAGAATTGGAATGAGTTTTATTTTTTTTTTTAACAAAAAAATATATATAATGGTTTTGATGAGATGTGGGCGATCCATTGGGACAAAGCAGCAGGTTAATTATTGTCACATGTATGGTCAAATTACAAAATTCAGTGTCTTCTAGATAGTAAGTCCAATAATAAAGTTAATTTTTTAAATTACGATAAAAATACTATTCACATGCTTATGTCTAATTCTGATCATTGTTAGAAATTCTAATTAATTTACTAAGATTGATTATCATCAAGTTTCCACTTGATTAATTATTAGCAGCGATTAACGTATGGGTTTTCTGTCACGACCGGAAATACAAAGCCGTGGCTTTTAGTAATTTTAGATTGAAACAGTGATAAACAGTGATTTTCTTAAATTCCAGAAAATCAAGTACTTAGAATTTTAGGTTTAGTTCTCAAAAATAAACAAATTTCATAATCAAGAAACTTTTCATTAATTTTAATATGTCAAGGAAATTCTTCATTTAAAGTTTAGAGGAAAATCTAATTAATTTATTTAGAAACATTTGTAAATTCATAAATTTTGGTAAAATGAGCTAAATTTAAACCTTAGGTCCATAGTCCAAATAATTTACATAAAATCATTTATATTTCTAAGTATTCAAATTTAATAGCAAAATTATCCTCATACATCTACTTAGTGAATACACTTTTATTGGCTAAATAAGTTTGACATAGAAAGTAAAGATGATATAGAATAGGAACTAACTAATGAAGAGGTAGAAAACGGCAAACATATGCTAAATAAGCTTGTCAAGCTACCATAACTATTACTCTAAAATTAAATCAACACCTGAAAGTGGGAAGAAGTAGGGGGGTGAGCACATGAATGCTCAGTAGAAAATCGATTACAAGTTTTTATACAAAATAAATATACTCACATTGAAGGTCCTGTATGGTTAGTAGTCCGTTCAAAAACAGTTCACAAAATCCAAGTAGAAATCATAGTCTAATAGTTCAAACATTCCAAACTATTATAAAATATCCATCAAAACCAGTACATATCTATTCAAGCCAACATATAACTATGTATGCAATCATGATGTCCGAAGTGTCTTAGTGGGTCACTCGTAAGTCCGAGCCACCTAAAGGGGCGATCGTAAGTCTGAGCACCCAATGTGGGGTACCGTAAGTCCGACAGCCGCGTAAGTATGTAAATGCATACAAATGCTATATGAATGACAGAATAAAGATATGCACTATTTCCACAAAATTACAAAATAACTATGTAGTATTCTTTAATCAAACTATTTTTAGTCCTCAAAACTGAGTTCTCAAATCATTTTGGATTTTCTAAAAATTTCGGCAGTATAACAACCATTTTTGATCAAAACCCAAAAATCTAATTTTCTGCAGAAAACAGTTCAAAACAGTATATATGACATGCTAACCAGTGTGACGTGTCTCTCAGGCAGTTCATATATCAAATTATTTCAAAAACAGATATAAATACTATTTTTAGAAATTTAATCACGAAATTCCATATTTATTGAAAATATGTAAATTTAAAAATTAAATTAATTTTAGAATCAAGTAATCGAATCCCTACATCAATTGAGTGACAAGATAGCATTACGATGCTATTGAGAGCGTTAGGCGTCGTTTGGTGGTCGTTTGGAGGGTCGGGGGTCGTTTTCGAACCCTCAATATTTTGGTTTGAAAATTCAATTTTTCTAACGGGACCTCCAATGGAGAAACGGATATCTTCACTGAATTCTTAGCACCCAAATTAGCTAGGTTAGATACATAACTTGACCGATTTGGGCTCGGACCGAACTCAGGACTATAGTACACAAAACGAGGCAAATCTGAGCCGTCAGATTTCTTTTTTCGTGCCCATCATCAAATATAGTCTATATATATATATATCAAAATTTTTATTTTCACGAGTACATCACAAATATGATTTTTATTTTACGATCTAACTGTCGGATTGAAAAATTTAAATACAAAACTAAAATGTCTCAAAATTATCAAAAATGGTAAAATTTAATCCGGGAAAATTCGAGTTTAGAAATATATATTACGTGAAAGATCGTGACAAGACGAGTTGAACCCGACCGGTTTCACGGCGAAAAGATACCGGAATCGGCGCCGGCAAGCTTCGGAAGCCATGGCATTTTTCGACTTTTTCCGGCGATAGCGGCGCTGTAACCGACGGCAAGCTGCTCGCTGTCGATTTCGGCTGGTGGCGAGGGACAACGGCGACAGGAGGCGCTTCGTCGGAGTTCGGCCGTTTTTCGGCGTTGGTGGCCGGATTTTTGAGAGAGATCGGGAGAGAGAGAGCTAGGGGCACGTGGCACCCATTTAATAGGCTGTCCAATTTTTTTTAAAATTGCATTTTAACCCACAATTTTTCAAATAGTTTTCAATTTAATCTTTAAAAAATTGCGAAATAGCCCCAAGTTTAAATCTTTTATTTCATTTAAACCCAAATTTCGTATTTTTATTTTACTATCATTAAATTTTTAGTATTCAAAAGACTAAAATACCCTTACGTACAAAAATTAAGGGGTTTTACATTTTCTGTATCTCAATCGGGATGGAAAGAGTTTTTCTTTTCAAAAAGACGGGAAGGAAAGAAACTTTTTTAGTTATGTATTCGTGTTTTTTTTTTTTTTTTTGAAGTAGCATGGTTTATGAGTTTTATTTATTTAATTACTTAGCTCTCTAGCTTTTGTCTCACCAATTCTGTATGTTCCCAATCCATTCTGTTTTTGGATGTTGATGATCGAAAAGAATGGACAAGCGAACAAGGATTATTCTGCGTTGGCAGAGCGTAGACTGTAGAGCTAAACAAGTTTTTTTTTTTTCTGGAAAAAAAAAAAAGAAGGTAAAGGTGACGGCCACGTTAGCTTCAAGGCCGAATATATATTGCTTTTTTCTTCTCATAAGAGAATAAAGTGCAAAAACTGTGTCCAATATTTGGGTTGCTTGTACTGGAGACGAAATGAGGAAGAAATATAAGGCTTAGCTGAAGAGTCCAAAGGAATAAGAATGAGGACCGATATATGTGTATATACATAGTGCACAAAAGAGATACATATGGCCCCCCCTATTCAGTCTACCTTGTTACGATGATAAAAAGTATAAGATAAATTAATTTTAATTAGGTTTAATAATACATATATAAATAGGTAAAAAAGGAAATACCTATTGGTTTGGTGCCCTATATATAACATATAGACTAGTATTTGTTATGACCATGAATCATTTCTCCACAAAATGAGACATATCCGATCAAGTGAAGTTACCTGGACCACTTTGACTTATGCTCCTGTAGTCCAAGCAAAAGCAAATAATCACCCAATTCAGAAAGTCAAGTGTGTACAGCTAGAAATCGCGATCCAAGTGATTCTAGTCAATCTTCCAAGCAATAAAGATTGTTTATGACACGACAGATTCCCATATAAGTGAGAGAATCAATCAACATTAATTGTTGTTCTAAGAAGGAAAATTTGTGATTTATGTCAATCAAGTAGTTGGGCAGTATCGATTGAAATCGGGTAATGATATCAATTTAATTACAATATTTTTGGTATAATCTTTTCATATGTAGAGCTATATATTGAGGAGGGATAGAATAACTTAGATATACAAAATTGACTGACTTGAGCGTCGGAGTTTCTTTGGCAGGTGCCACACCAGTGCCCTCCAGATTGTACAATTCCGGCAAAATCAAGACAGTTATTGCTTCACGGTGATCATTGGCCCTTGAGAAATTCAATTGTAGAAATTAGTATCTACAGTATTCATGCTACGTGCATGAGGCACATGCTCGTGAATAAACTTTGTTATTATTTTGCTAATAATTTCATAAACGTTAGTTTAAAAAAGTTAAAAAAATTTTATCTAAAAGAAAATAATGGTATGACATTAAACGAAAAAAAATAGCATGTGTACTAACTTATAGCTTTCGTGCACCGACCACTGAACATACGAGCTTGGCCCAAAAAGGTTATATGTACACTCTGGTCTTATAAAGACAACAAAAATAGATAATAAACAAATAGTAAGCAGCTGGAATAAAATGCACGAAATCAAGTCTATTCTCCTTTCTATAAATTATTATTAATATATGTCAAATGCACAAAAAGATAAACAAAATATGCAGAGGTGGACTGTGAAAAGCTCAAATTAAACTTCATAATGAGAAATAGAAAGTGTGGAGTGTAGATTAGCTTAGACGAATTGCCAAACAAGTGTACATCATATGCATGGTTTAAGATTGAAATGGGCTTCGATGGTGAATAATGATGGGGTATATATTGCATGAAATGACTAGTATGCCACGTATACATATTTTATATATGAGTGCGTTTCATGTAGAATGCTAGTCAAATGGGTGTTATGGCCGAAGTAGTAGTGGAGGTGATCAGTTAAAATCGATATATATTGGGGTTATGGTGTTGTAAATCTTTAGCTGATGGCCTTACACTTACGAAGATCAAATCTGGTTAGGTAGTGCTTAATTTGTTTGTGCACCGTGGTAGGTAGTGATGGACCTGATCATGGTACATGTACGTGGTCAAGATTCCTTATAATATAAGACTTTATCATCCTATGTTGTATTGCACCCACGTCATCCCACAATCATCCATTGTTCCCTCCCCCATTAAAACTTACTATTACCAATTTGATGGTTTTAATTTCAACATTTCAATCCTTCTTTCATTTTACGAACTTTGGTAGAAATCTAGTATAGATATCATATATGCATGGATTTATTTGCCTAAAACGGTTTGGGAAATGGAAGAAGATTACTGACATTAGACCCAATTTGGTTTCCCCGCATGAGAAGTTTTCGTTCTTGATCTTTTGTCATATTTTCTTTTTCCCTCCCTTAAAATTTGGAAAAATTCGACCCAACCATGCCCAAAGTAATTCCCCTTAGGTTTGTTGCCCGATAGAGAAGATAGAAAGAGTGGGCAAATGGTTTGAGCATGTCAATTTAGAGTCCTAATTCCATAGTTTGAGCATGTCAACTGTGATCGAACACAAAACTAGAAAAAAAAAAAAAAAAAAAGATTAATGTCTAGTATGTTCGACCTCGACCAAGGTCGAACGCAATATTCAACCACAATTGAGCTAAAACAATATGAATTATTTCATTTGTTGCAATTGTATTGTGCTTTATCAAAATCGAACTGTCATTTTCAATCTCAAATTTAGTCCATATTCTGAGTACTAAAAAGTGTCAAGCCTATTAGATTGTCATCAAATTGCATTTTTCTAGCATTTAGAGACCCAAATTTAAGAGCAACTTCATCAATCAAATATTCAAGAACAATTTAGTCAATATGTACACGTGATCTTAAAATGTAAATTACCTCGAATATTTTCATTTCTTTTATAATTGCTTGAACACGATCTAAGAAATAAAAAATAATTTTATGAATTCTTATAACAATAATACAATGATAGAGATTGTTATGCGATCTTAAATCCATAATTGGTCAACGCTGAGAAAGTCAATAGTCAAGCATGACAGGTCGCATAAGTGTTCTCTTAATTAAAATGCGACCTCATCCGAATATAACAGGTGCGACCAGTATAAAAGAGAAACTAGTTCAGGCTTCATCAAAGGGGTAATAAGCATAGGAAAGGAAACAAACTTCAGAATGGAGATCGAGTAACTTCTTTATTTAATTCAAGGGGTATTTACCCGATTGTGTATCACCCTAATTATATTGTTCTGATTATACACTTACTCGTTTATGTAATTGGGAAACCTGAAGCCACCCTCACCTATATAAAGGGGGCTCAGTCTCATAATTTTTCATCTCACAGTCATCTGACAATCTCTTCACAAAAAATCCTTTGATATAATTCTCTCTCTGCTCTCACCTTGAGACTTAGAGAAATCCTTATAATTCTCCAGAAAAATAGTGAAGAACAGTGGACGTAGGCTCATCTTTTTTTGGGCTGAACTACTATAAAATTCGTGTCTCCTTATTTACTTTGCTTTATTAATCCTTTTTCACACACAAGCCACATCTTGCAATTTCCTATATTCATTGTTGACAAAACCTCCGTCAACAATTGGTGCTAGAAGGAGGGCTATTCCAGCAAAAACCGTTTGTCAATTATGCCTCTTCAACAATGGCGAACACCAAAAACACCACCAGGAACGCTGGACTTAGCCAAAACCAGTCTCAAAGCACTACAGCTGCACAGGATAATCCTGGTCATGATCAACCTGCTGTGACCGCACCAGAGAACATTATCCAAAGACAGGACCGTATGGAGGACGCA